>VWZK01016058.1:0-118514 GCA_013396935.1 Baryphthengus martii
AGGTTGACAACTGAAAGATAGAATAGAAAGACACATAAATGTAGTAATAGATTAATATGGATCATTAAAGTAAATATTGATGTTATATTCATGCCATAGTTAAAAAAACAACCCCACAACTACTTTATCCTGAAAAGATTAGGTACAGAAAACCAGGTGATCCCTAGAGAAGAGCACTGATAACATTCAGAGGAAAGCCAGCTCTGCTGATGGGTTGTTGGTGAGATAGCTGAATATTCAGGGGGATGTCAGTGAAATATTTCAGCTTAAATCCAGCAGCTGTAAAGGGTATTGACTGGTTCTAATGTACGAGGCTACCCAACACAAGACTGGCTGCAAGTCCTACCAAGCCGCTGAGACTTTTTGACACCACCCAAAGTCACCATGAGTTAAGATAACTGTTTGTAGAAAATACAGGCCTCCAGCCTTTTCTACTCCCATAAAAATACCAGGGTACTACTCTGGGCTAACCACAGATACGATGCTCTTCAGATGAAACAAGCAATCAATATGTTGAAGATGAAGGAAAAATTCAGCATCTGCCTGATAGCATACACCTGCTACCAGCCTTTCTACAGGGTTTAGAGTAATTCTTCAGCTCCTTGACTAAAAAAGACACATACTTCCATACTCCTAAAGCTCTGGCATTTACTATCATAAAATCATATTACTTTCTGGCAAGTTTTTCTTTTGTTGGACTTAATCCGTCATGTTTAACCCCAGTCAACAACTAAGCCTCACAGAACTGCTTGCTCACTCCCCCCCTAGTGGGGTGGAGAAGATGACTGGAAGAGTAAAAGCAAGAAAACTTGTGGGTTGAGATAAAAGACAGTTCACTAGGTAAAGCCAAAGCCACACAAACAAAAAAGCAAGATAAGGAATTCATTCACCTCTTCCCATCAGCAGGCAGGCAGGGGTTCAGCCATGCCCCAGCTCCATCACGCATAACAACGACTTGGGAAAACAAACGCCATCACTCTGAACATCCCCCTCTCCCTACTTTTCCCTCCAGCTTTATGTGCTGAGCATGATGGTACATGGCCTGGACTATCCCTTTGGCCAGTTGGGGTCAGCTGTCCCAGCTGTGCCCCCCCCCCAACTCCTTGTGCACCCCCAGCCTGCTCACTGATGGAGTGGGGTGAGGAGCAGAAAAGGCCTTAACTGTGTAATCTCTGCTCAACAACAGCTAAAACATCCCTATGTTATCAATACTGTTTCCAGCCCTAAACACAGCCCCTACCAGCTACTGTGAAGAAAGTTAACTCTATCCCAGCCAAAACCAGCACATTAAGAATAAAAGAGTACTTTGTTTCAACAATAGCAAGGCTAAATTTGACAAGCTGTAGTTCTAAAAATGTGTCACTATCTTACTCTTCTGATTCTGAGGATAAACCCATGCCGTTCATTCGCTACAGGCATCTGCATACTCTCCCCATCCTACCAGATAAAAGGTGTTTTTTTTGTTTTGTTCCCCAATATCAGCCTGCTTTGGGGAGAAGTCTTCCAGTGCCTTTATTATGACCTACACGTTGCAGATTTTTCATTTCCCTCTGAGACCATGGGGAGGGAAAGAAAGGATGAGAAGAGTGTTTAAGGTGTACCTACTTTGAGACAAATCCAACCGTAAGTAATGCCCAAGAAACACAACTGTAACAAATAATTGTTTTGAAAATAATTTCTAATGATATTAAAGAGCATCACTTTGAGAGGGAAAAGTAGAGAAAGTCTGAAGAGCCATCGTTACTAGGCTGCCTATCTGGGCATCTCCAGCATCATATCATCTCCGTGAAAAGTTATTTGAGAGTTGTTGGGAGAAAAAGAAAATATCTGCAAAATACTTTGCTGTAGAGCAAATGAAAAGATTTCAGAGGAGCACTCATTTGTTGCACAGATGGAATGAACTGGGAAGTAAATTACTTGTAATCAAAACCAGACTGAAGTGTTCCATAACAAAAGGCTGGGGAAAAAAGAAAAAAAAAAAAGTAGACTATGTGCAGAAGAGAGATCCTACAATAGAAAACTGGTATATGGATTTCTGCAGCTCCATACCTTACCTTTTCATCCTGGTTCTGGAGATTTGAAAAAGCATTCCTTTTATTTGAAAAGCAATTTGAAAGGGCTATATTTACGAGTATAGGTTTCTAGCAAGCTATGTCTATGTGTGGTGACAACTTTGTCAAGCTCTAATAACGCCATTTATTTAAAAGTAGGCATTGCATTCAGAGTGCCCAGCTGGACAGCACAGACTCAACAACCTTCGCTTTCCAGTGATCCACCTTTTGTGCTTCAAAACCTGATTAAATTGGTCAGACTGCAAGAATTAATAGCACTCAAACACACAGACCTGTTTCCAGGCTCTGTCAAGGGCAGCAATATTTGCCCCTCAATTTTTCCATTTTCAGTTTACATTAAATTCTTAATGAATAAATTTTAAGAAATTAAATAAAAGGAATTTTAAGTGCTGTTGATAGGTAATCTATTCCACTGTAGCATCTTTTGTAATGTAAGAAGAATAGAATAGCAAAAGGTGTATCCCATATCTTTATTTCTCTACATTCACAGTGGCAAGTTCTTAACTGCCAGACTCCTTATTTATTTATTTTTTGGGGGTGAGAATAATAAAATGACCCATTCAAAGTTTTCTTTCTCAGAATTCTTCAAAGCTGTGGTATAAAATACTTTCTTCTACTCAAGTTCTAAGCTATATCTTATTCTCAGTTGTTCTGCAGGAGTTAATATATAAATTATTGCATCATAAAGAACTATGTTGAAATTTGCTCCTTCAAGTAAGCATAAGATAACCACAGAAATTCAAACCCATACTGTGGGTACAGAGTGGAAATACGTTATGGATGATTGGGGGGAAATAAAACACTTCAAATTTCACTGAAGACCATTATATCTCTTAAAGCCAAATGTTTTTCCAGGTAAAGCAACACCTCTGTCCTCAGCCAAACCTTCTCTTTTTGCACGCCTAGTCTAGCACATGCTAAGCCCAGCAAACCTCACTGTTTGAGGTTTGACTGTAACAGCACATCAGAAGACCAAGAGTCATCTTTATAAGCAATGAGTGGGAAAAAGTAAAAGGTAGAAGTTTGCTTTTCCTTCAATGTATATAAACTTCACAACTACCATCCACACTCAAATCTTAAAGGTACGAACCAATAGTTAAATATGAAGAGATGGTTAATGAACAAGTTATGAATACAGTTATAGAATTCTGCAGAATACCTCATTTCCACTGATTTTCCTCACGCTGTGTTCATTTGCATAGCTGAATAAATAAGAATTGATAAGTGTAAGGGTTTGGGTCAGGTCAGAGGTCCATTCAGCCTGGTAACCTGCCTTCAACTGGTCAATAGCAACTAGAAACCAGCTCTAGCTGGAGTTTCTAGCTAGAAACTAGAGTACTAACCTCTTTAGTAGGAGAGGAGACAAAGGAACAACTCTTTCAAGTTCATTCGATACATCCTGTTGAGATGATTCTTTTCTTGCAGTTCAGGACACAGAATCTACTGTGATCGAACCATAACACGTAATCCAGAAGGCTTCAGTGTTTGTACAAAGGCTTAAGTGACAAGTTCTTTCAACCCTTGTCAATTTGTTCCAGTCAAAAAGGGTTCTCCTTATTTCTCCTTTTTATTTCACTCATCATACCTAGGGAGTTCGTACAGCTTAGTACAACATGGAAGAAAGCCATCCAAGTTTCAGCTGCTGAGCATCTTCTCTGTCTTTTAAGACTGTGTGAAAGAGTTAAAAATGCAGGTAAAAATTATAGTAAGCAAATGAGAACTGGGGGTTGTCACAAAGAGAACTGGAAGTGTAAAATAATCTTTGCATAAATAGAATTTCAATAGGATGGCAACAGGAACATAAACTAGAAAGAAGAATTTAGCTCTGCCATCAGCAGAATTTGCAACTACCTCTGCAGCAAAAGGAAGGACACTGTTGATGGTAATAAAGATATTTCTTGATCTTTTGCTGATCCTAAGATTCAATCCTGACTGATTTCAAATAAAGATGCAGGGAACTTACCTCTCCTTGTATAATATCCTACAATATCTTGTTTTTATTTAGAGTGAAATAATGTTATCAATAAGATTATTTCATTGAAGATGGTGGTTTGCCAGAGATGAGTTTAGCTAATACTTTTAGCAACTGAATTATAACTCAATTCTGACATTTTGCAGTTTATCTTGTCTTGTTAAAAACTAGCCATTAGCAAAAGAGTGAGTCATTATTTTACTTCTTTTGAAGTGAAAACTGAGAACAAAAGATGGTAAATTTCTGGTCACCATGGATACCTGCTCCTTTCATCACACAGGTATTTTTATGAGACTTACTTTGAGGCAAACATGTAAATTATCTGCTAAGATTCTGTTCTTTGGGCGGGGGTGGGGGATGGACGGACACAAAATCCTCTCCTCTGCCTTGGCCTTTAGAAACCAACGCTAAATTATTTTTCACAATGTGATCAATGGCAGAACTCTCAGGTTTATGGGGTAGATGTGTAGAATTTCAAGATTTTTCCAATCATTTGGCAGCTGTCTTTTTGATTAAAAATTCCCGTTTGCCAAAACCGACATTATTATTCATTTGCAGACAGTTATTAAAAGCACACATTGTTGCAATGGCATTTCAAAAATCTCAGCATAAACCAGGTGACTTCCTACTACAAACCTGTAACATTATCAGGGAATCTGATGACATCCCAGTGATACCTCCTTTGCTTCAGAGGCCACTGTGGCTCTGCGTTTCAAGCAGCTGTACCTACACGTAAGTGGACACAGTCTCTATCCTGTGCTACTCTCAGATGACAGATGGAGAAAGTGAAGAGTTATTTCTGCCTGTCACTAGTCAGGTTCTAAAATGGAAGGGTACAGATCTTCTAGAGTACTTTGACATGACGGTACTTGGCCATGCAAAGCAAATCTTAAAGGCAGTTTGGCATTATTCAAGACTACCTCTGAACTCACAAGCATGTGTGCCCACAGGTCTTGAAAAATAGACTGAACTAAGCCAAGTTCTTCTTCCCAGAAGAAACTTCTTTCCCCAGGCTGAGGATTTCCAACTGCTGAGCCTTTCCAGAGGAAATGGACTGGCGGAAGAAAGGTATTAAAACACATTAAAAGGAGCAAAATGAGCGATCCGCTATGGAATAGTGAATGTCCTACATGATGGCCAGATCACCCAGCTGGATGTCAAAGAAACTGGCTTGACCCCTGTTCCAGATCAACCCCACTCACACTACATGAATCCAGGGTCATATTTATCACAGCACTTGCTTAGGAGAACAGGTCCCAAAGGCAGAAGGACATCTCACACAGGGGTAGCAGATGTGTGGCTTGAATTTGGGGCGGGTTGGACGCCGCTGAGAAGAGTATGTCATCATCACCCCCAGCACAGCTCTCCTCTACTCACAGCACAGTTTATGGAAGTAATTTGAAATCACACAGCCCAGCACATTATTCACCCTCGACCAAAAGTCTCTTTTGGTAGGTATCTGTTCGATCTGATTGACACTTTGGTGCATTTTAGGCAGATACTTTTCTCTCACCAAGCAGATCTGCTTTTTCAAATGCACATCAATGGAGAAATGAAAACTTCTCTTCTTTCTCAGGTAACTATGGGGCACCATATCGCTTCAACACTCATGAACTTGTTTCTCTGAGCCAGATCTTTGGTTCTTTGAGATCAAGACTTTTTTATAGCTTTAATATAAACTATGAACTACATATCCAGTGACAAATCAAATCAGAAACTTCCATGTGGACAGGACCTTAGATTCAGCACAAATAAGATTTCTCATTTTCAGATATCTGAACAACTTGACATGAGGTCTTTACACTGATGGGAACGGGAATTTTTGCTTTCTGTTGATCCCAGCTGCAATATTTTTTTGTTAACTTCAGTGCAAGAAGGGTTTCAGTCTAAGGACCTAGACTATCAGAGTGACATTCCCCAAGCTGAAGAAGATATATTTCAGAAAGAACTGGACCTTGAGCAAATATTTTTAATAATATATTTAGATTGCTTTCTTACCAGCCACCACAAGCTGACCTCTCTGTAAAGGTTATTCTGTACTTATCAAAAGCTAACTTTAACAGTG
The DNA here is from genome assembly GCA_013396935.1 of Baryphthengus martii. Lineage (NCBI taxonomy): Eukaryota > Metazoa > Chordata > Aves > Coraciiformes > Momotidae > Baryphthengus > Baryphthengus martii. Next base: position 6,110 of record VWZK01016058.1, read on the forward strand.
TGAATTCGTTTTTTAATCTCTGCACCATTGCTAGTTCTGTCCAATTACCACACCAGCAGAGCTAAGGGTTGCTCCTTTTGGGAAAAGTCAGCCTGAATGGTCTAGAAACAGAAACATTTCACCTGAAGACAGCATGATTTGGAAACATGTAAATAGAAGAGAGTACTAGAGTTTCCAGAAAATTTGTGTTAAAAAAAAGAAAGATGATTTAATGGAAAATAGTTGCACACAAGAGATGACAAATTTTTCAGCAGGAAAAAAAATATTCCAGAGGCATAAAAACCTCACCCCAGCTGTGTCTCAAACAACAGTAAGTAGTTATAGACATTTGCTTCCTGCTAAAGAATAACGTGGTTTTCAGCAGCTGACAGTTTCCCTGGTAATATTTTCAGTACAGGAAGATTATTTATATTTCTAGTACAAATTATCCAACTGAAAAAAGAAGTAGAACCTGTTAGCGATGAATAAACAGCATTGTGTTTGGGCATGAGTAATGCCATGAATCCTTTATTTTGTTCACAAAAGGAAAATAAACAAACAAAACAGATGTGTGAAAAATAAGGGGGGGTACGACCTCCTATAAAGTGAATTTTTTTAAAGGTAGATCTGACGCTGCCTTGTGCCAAGGACAAGTTTCACAACGCGGTTCTGTACAAACTCATTTACCTAATTCCAGGACTCTTGCCACTTCCAACCCTGGAAATACTGATCCCAGTATGTGTGGTATGGGTAGTGGCTGCTTCATACAAACAGATTTCTACAGACCACCTTATCCGCTTTACCAGCTGTGTACAGTCTTTTATCACAGTGCATTGCAAGGCAGGCAAACTTCTCTGCCAAATGTGATGGAAATGAAAAGAGACTGTACTGGGCAGCATTCATGCACAGTGAATGAGACATATAAATAGGGTAAGTCTCTCTGATATTCAATATCTCAGGCTGGGCCTCCTCAAAACTCATTGAAACCCTTAAAGTCTCCTTTATCATTTTCCTTTGCAGAAGACGTACATCAAGGAGAGTAAACAGAAGTATTAATTAATGAATCAGAGTGGAGGACATTAAAAAACCCACAGAAAAAAATCAAATTGCAGAGTGTTAAAAAGTGCTCAGCAACAAATGCCACAATCAATCCCTTGACATGAGGGACATGGCATTTGATTGTTCTCCTCCTGGATTAATAGAGTACTGGGAGGCAACTGTAGAAACGCTCCATCAGTCCAGAAGCAAGGTAATAAGGATGGACAATGACACAGTGCACACAATCAGGGGTTGGGAGGACAACAGATGATAGAAAGCTGGGGAAAGAATGTATCCTATTAATTATCTTTTGTCTCAATATGAACATAATACATTGAGATTCAGTTGGCATATGAAGTTCCCTGGAGATTTTCACAGGTTTATAGAATTGCTGTCCTCATAATAGAGTTCTCGAGCTTTGTTATTTGTTTGATGCTGAATGGTACAACAGGGGAAGTTTTGAAAGAGTTTTGAATTGTTTGTGGCTTCAAATAATGAAGCAAATTCCTAAACAAGGCATTTTAAAAATAGTTTTTCTTTTCAAGATGTTTTTTTGTTTTAAAAAATGAAAATCAAGTCACTCATAACTACTAAGAAATGCCTATTTAGTCAGAGTAGCTAGCTTCAGAAGAGGTGCAGATTTACTAATGAAGCTAAAAAGCCTCCCGTCCTCCTTCACAGCTTTATTGGCAGGTCCCTTTACTACAAATTTTCCTTCCTATGGGGACACAGGTGGACTTTATGTTTGGAGAAATAAAACTGTTCTATGAGGGAATTAGCTCAATCTTACTGTAGTTTGCTGTCCTCTTCTACAAAGCATTCCACAAGTATGTTTGAAGCATGTTTTGAAGGCGTAAAGAATTTAACCGAGATTTCTTCTGGGGAAAATACAGATGTGGCACCCAAATACAGACTACAGCAATTAATAAGATAATAGACTCTATCTAGTAATGAAAGTGGGGATGCCGTGGGTTTGAGACTTCACATACTTGCAGCGTCAATCAGTGCTCTGAAGATTTTCTAACTATAATGCTCAAGCCAGAAACAAAAAACAAACAAACAAAAAAAACCAAATAAACAAAAAAAGAGAGATCTAAATCCCTACAATACAGGCAAAGAGCCAGAACTCAACTGTTTTCCTGACTAAAGATCTTTTCTGAGCCAGTTTCTTCATTTTGGAGAGATATAGCAGAATACTTGATCCCTGCCATTTGAGGTTTTCTTGGGGAGGGGTGGTTGTTTCTTTCTGGGGGGGTGTTGCTGCTGCAGGATAATCATTATCAAAAATTAGGAAAGGCTCTTTTTTTTTTACTTTTCTTTGAAATAACAGAATAGTTTCCTTCCATCTGTCATCTGTGATTTTGCAAAGCCTTTTATGCACAAGAAGGGCTGTTCAAGTCTGTACCATTTACACTTCCAAGCATTTTTTGCAGACCTTTCATCAAATTGACTTGGTCCTCAGCTCTTTCAATACCAAAGTGTCCTTCACAGCAAATGAGAATGGAGCCAAGTCCCTTGTTTCCAGAGAAATCACAGCATTAACACTTCCATCTCAAATGACATGCTATTATATTATAAGCAAAGATAAGTAAATCCACAAAGATATGTTCCTCAGACACTGCTTTGCTGCATTTTATGGCATTATTTCATCAAAATCATAAGACAGGAAAACATTCAGATTTAACCATTAGCCAACAGTCCCACAAGTATTAAAAAACACTTTGATATTTCCCTTGTGTGAGGATTCTATATAATCATTCTAGTACTCATTTTTAAAGACTGGAAAGCATAAGGATGGATTCTTGGAAAAGAGAAGAATATATTTATGTTAAGCTTGATAAAGACCTTTGAATTACTGCATTTTGGGGGGGAGAAAGCTTCAAAAAGCATATTATTGCTCATTTTTTGTGGAGACATACTGTCCTATATTCATTAATATATTTTTCAGCTGTTAATAGCTTTACTTCTCTTATGTATATGCTAATTGTTTATCACAAAGCCCTCTAGAAAAATCTATGTTGGCCTTAAAATCACTACCAGCCTATTTTGGAGAGTATGCTTTAGCTGATAGATGAAAATAAATTGTGTATTTGCCCAGCTGCTGATGTTTAGGAAGAATATTTTTACCTGCTCACCTATGCCCCACTGAAGCCACAAACATGTGGTTTAATTTACCTTTGTGCAAAAAAACCAAGTTTTTTGTCCCCCTACCTTCAGACACTCCCAAAGGAGCTATAATTTACAGCTGCAGCGGCCACACTCAAATAGAATGATTTTTTACTGGTTTTCTCATCCTGCAGCTGGCAAATTTGAACGTATGAAATGTGTAGTCGATGATAATGCTTATGGAACAGATGTCTTTTCATACTGAATCTGGCAAAAAAGTAAGAAAAAATGGAATTTTTTTTTTTCCATCTCCTGTGTGATACGTGTAATGACCCAGAAGACACAGTAATTCTTTTTGAAGACTCCTTGAGAGCTGGTATCCTGACCATGGCAAAAAAAACCCCAAACAAACAAGCACAGTCTTGGAATGAAGAAAACTCTTGGTGTTTACGACTTGAGCTTCGTTTTCTCTTTCTGGGAGGGAGGTAACACCCCAGTTTCAGCTCAAGTGAACACGTTCCCCGTTTTTCCTCCAGACCTCAACCCAAGTCCCTTCTCATCTTCCTTCACTTCAAGTTCAGAAGCTGTCACTTAAGATCTGTTGGGCAGGAGTTTGGTAATCAGCACCTGTGCAAAGCCAAGAGTAACACGGGCAGTGATGAACTGCATGAGACCACATTCTGCAGGACCAGAGCTGTGTAGGACACCAGCCAAGCCAACAAACACTCCTGTGCAGTGTATCGTTTCCACCTCTCAAAAGCTACACAATGAAGAAGGGCTTCTCTATCAAACTGCGATTCCAATTCCATCAGAATAGAAAGGTGAACGCACCTGGGAAGCTGCGGAGCATTGGAAACGTTGTTGAAAAGTGGTAAAAATGAGGAAATAATTTCTTGAATGTTTATGGTGGTGTGCCATGCCCTTAATATTTATGCTTCTTAAATATTCATGGTAGTATGCAATGGTGAGACAGATCCCCAAGGCCCACCCAGTCTCTAGGGTTCTCTTATGCTCCCGGTGAAGCTTCAAAGACCATAAGTTTATTTTAGTGGTTAGAATTAGCAGCCAAAGAAAGTGAGAAAGAGAATTTTATGGCAGTTTTGTGGGAGTAGAGTAGGGAATATCCTCCCTAGGATCACTTGGAGGGAGTTGAAGCAAAGTTTTAGAACTTACACATAAAGCTGAAACTTGGAAACACAGAACATCTTAACACATGAAAAAAAGTGATAAAATGAAAACCAGGAAAGAAAGCTCAGCAGATGCCCAGGACTGACAGACTGAAGGGAACATTTCCTACGAGCCTCGACTTCACAGGCAAAGTCAGCTTGCTGTTCCTGTGGGCTTTTGATCTAAGTTTCATGCAGAAGGTTTAGAAGGTGAGACTGAGCACATGTTCGAGAGCAGGACATGGAACAAATGCTGCTGCCTACCCAGTCATGCTTCTCCCTGCCCTACATCCCTACCTCCCCTCTGAGCCTCTCTGGCAGTTCTCCTGCCTCTGATCAAGAATTTACTTCACTTGCAGCAAAAAAAAAGAAAATGTGTGAACAGAAGCTTTAGGGATGAAGAAGCTTCCAGGCCACCTCTTCCACAGTCCCAACTGCTTCCCACACCGTGACCAGCCTGGTTCTTCAGTACTCAAGTCCCCATCACTAACTACTCACTAAAGCATTTTCCAGCCAAGCTTCCTTACCAAGTAAACTCAACAAAACTTGTGCTATTTTAGATGTCTAAACAATGCACCGTTAACAACCTCTAGACTGATATAATTCTTACGCTGTTCATTATAGGAAAATGAAAAGTGAAGGCTATCTATTTTGCAGTGCTAAAATGTGGCATGGATATACTCCAGGCATACAAGAATCCCACTTCCTGAGGCTGAAATAAGTGGAACATCAGTATTTGCAAGGAAATGTCAATAGTTCTGCTGGCAAGGAGCCAAGTTTGTCAGTGTTAGGCTTCCCACTTGGGTTCATTGCTGACAGACATTGACTCGAATGATGGCTCCACATCCGTGCACACATGTAAGCTCAACAGGGGCCAGGAAAACAGTTCTCTCAAAATTAATTATCTCTTTTGGAAGGCAACGTAGTGCCAATTGCAATATTTATTTTTTTGCCCCTCATTCTGAAGTTTTCCCTGTCATGATATCTGATTGTGAACTTTCCTTGATGTGATGTCCTCTTGGGCCATCCACTTTTCCCAGGCAGTTCTCTGATGCTGCTCAGGAGAGGCCAGGGACCATTCCTGGTGGGCAACACTGCTCAAACCAGCATGATTTGGAGGCAGGATTCAGCACTGGGGATGCAGACTGTTTTACCATCCTCAGTGTCTAAAGAGTGATTAAGGATTAAGGCTAGTTTTCCTCATACTGACACAGAAATTACACACTGCCTATCCCTAATTAGTTCTATTTGCACAAAATCCTTGGCAAATCAAAGGATTATATTTTAGTGCTTGGAGAGAAAAAAAAAAAGAAGAAGTGAGGCAAATAGGAATTAGATACCTGGTTAGAGAACCCTCACTTTCACTAGGACCATTTAATGCTTGAGGACAGCGGAAGGGACTGCAGCACTGAAAAACCCCAAGCTGCAGTTCCAGCTAGTCCAAAGTCTATCTGGTACAGGAGCCAAGACACAGAAGGATTTTTCTGGAAACTCCTTCTAAAGCTCCACCACAAAACCCTCGTGGACTGAGGATCAAAAAAGGCAGCAGCTCAAAAAGCAGGAAGGACACATGAAGCTGTCAGCATGTCCTGAGCTCGAGAGCACAGCTGCCTGTTTGCCCCATCCTACCCTAGCCAAGATTGCCTGGGGTCACCACAAGCTGCAATTTCCTCCACAGCGTCTCTGCTGCTCCTGTCCAGTTTCTTAGAGGGAGGAAAACCTTTCTTAGAGGACATAATTCTACTTTAAGGTCAGAGTGAAGTTCAGTTAAGGTACATCCCCTTGGATAAAACCAGTAAGACACAATGTGGTTTCAAGCATTTCTGAGGCTTGATCCTTTCCTTCTGTGAAGTGAGAGCTGCTGACAAGAAGCAGTCCACTGAAAAGCAACAGTTCAGACCTACCAGGGGTAGTTTTAGGTGGAAAATGGATTACCCTGAAGATATCAAGGAATGGAAAAAAAACAACAAAATAAAAACCTAAAAACTAAAAAAGTCACAGCATACCTAAGCATTCACAACGAGGCAGAAAAGGCTGGATGCTTGGTTCTGCTGCAAGGCAGAATAGTTAATTACAGATCCATTTCTCAAAATCTTGGCCAGAAGCCTGACTTTTTTGCCTCTACACTGCCTGGCAGCATTACAGGTCCTGAGGACAGATTTAAATCAATCCTTTGCTTGTTAGCAGTGAGCTATTCTTTCCAGGAGAATTCCTGGCTGCCTGGCGCTATGCAGATTGAGTTAAAGATGTCACAAATTTCTGTGTTTTTCTGAGAAGGAAAAAAAAACCACCAAACACAAAAGACCCAGCAAACCCTTTTGGGAAGCTCCATCTGTGTTAGTACTACCGTGATCAGAGATGGAACTGCTCGAACTTTTCCCTCATCCTATAAAAAGGGTTATCAGCAAAAATGGTAACACACAGAAACAGAAGCCTGACAACCTGTATCACCCTGTTTGACTGATTTTTTTTTTTTTCCTGGAACAGAGGTAGGTCCTCTTGAACAAGCTGCCTATGAGACAGCACTAACGATTCAAATCTACTCTGCTGGCTCTCTAGTATCATTTTAGTTTTCATCATTAATTGCAAGCCTCTCCCCTCTACCTTGAGAGTTGCTCAGTTTTGTTTAAACATAAAAAATAGCAAACCCAAAACAACATAAGACAAAATAAGAGGACAGATTACGTCACAGGACACCGTATCCTGGGCTGCAGCAAGAGAAGCGGGGCCAGCAGGTTGAGGGAGGTGATTCTCCCCCTCTACTCCACTCTCATGAGACCCCACCTGGAGCCCCTATGACAAGAAAGATCTGGACGTGCTGGAACGTGTCCAGAGAATGAGGTTGATCAGGGCACTGGAGCACCCCTCCTATGAAGACAGGCTGAGGGAGTTGAGGTTGTTCAGTCTGGAGAGGAGAAGGCTCCGAGGAGACCTTATTGTGGCCTTCCAGGATCTGAAGGGGGCTGACAAGAAAGTTAGGGAGGGACTTTTGAGGAGTTGTGTAGTGATAGGACAAGGGGGAATGGATTCAGACTAGAGGAGGGGAGATTTAGGTTGGACATCAGGAAGAAGTTCTTCCCCATGAGGGTGGTGAGACACTGGAACAGGTTGCCCAGAGAGGTGGTGAAAGCCCCAGCCCTGGAAGTTTTTAAGGCCAGGCTGGATGAGGCTCTGGGCAACCTGCTCTAGTGGGAGGTGTCCCTGCCCATGGCAGGGGGGTTGGAACTCAACAATCTTCAAGGTTCCTTCCAACCCTGACAATTCTATGATTCTAGGACGCAGGAAAGAAAAGTATTCCTAGGCTGGGGTGGTCTAGCTGACAATTGAGGTGTGTTAGTCCATGAGCAAGCAAATTTTCCTGTGTTTACACACAATGGGAACAATGACATGTTGGATTAATGTATATTACGTAAACTTGAGTTTACCTACAGACAGTGCCATGCACACAAGGCTGCATTGATCCAGCCTCCAGCAGCTGAGAATACAGGTAAACGTTTTTTTATATGCCCAGCAATTATTCCAATCATATTGAACCAGCTCTGGTATGCTGTCAATTAATGAGCTGCACTTCAGCTATTGCTGATGAATCTCCTCTTTACCAAGCTTGTAACCTTTCCAGTGTAATATTATCAGAGAGCTGCCACATCTCCAGTCATAAAATTCCTCTTAGGAGAATGATGACTTTTAACTGACAATTGCATACTAATTCAGTCCTATAAATCAAATAATTGAGTTTCACCAGTGATGAGAAGCAGCTTAAGAGTGTGAGCTTGCAGGCAATGACAAGTTTGAAAGAAGGAAAAAGCAAAATACTTTGACTATGTTTCTATCAGGTAGGAGGAGGGTTGCATCATGGTAGACACTTCAAAGCGCCCAACAACGTCCTCTAAACTTCAGAGACCTTACCCAAGGAGCCTTCATTGTGCTTTGAAACCAGGAAGAGCTAGAACTAAAATTTCACTATGAGGTCTCACCACAGCAAAGCTAAAAATTTGGACAAGATTTTCAGAGCTTGCAGAAGAGTGCCTGTACTTGAAGGTTTGTGCTTACTGCCTGGAAGGAAGGTGAAAGGCCTGTTTGCACTGCTGGAAGGGTTTCTGTTGCTACAGAACCAGTCAGGGACAGCTGTCCTTGGGGCACCCTTCATACGAGCCAAACTAGTGTAAAATAGTACAGTAAAAATAGTGTTCCAACAACAATATATCATATATTGAAGTGCAAGGTCACTCGTAGGTTTTACTAGAAAGTGTAAAGGATTAAGGAGGCAGAACCAGTCTTTCCAGTTCTAGTCAAGACTGAGATATCAAAACTTCTGCATCAGTGAGCTAGTCTCATGTCAATACGGTTCGGAAATTGAACATTAGAAACACCTCCCATTCCTAACCCACAGATGCCAGATTTGATAGCAAATGGCCCACAGACACCATTTACAGGACAAGTAAAAGACACGTATTTGACTGATTTAAGCTCTCGTCTGCTATGCTTGCCCTACAGCCACAGAGATATATACATGTATTTTGTCTTTCTGTGAGAAGCAGACATCAAATCATGATAAAGATCAGAATATCCACGTAGATCTGGGCTGTAGAGACACTGGGGAATAGGAATAAAATAAATACATAAAATATAGCATTTTGAACCAGTTTAGAATGGATTTTTAAGGTCTGAATGGTTCAGCTGCTGCCCACCTGGATGCCTTTCCCACACACAGAGATCTAGCACTTATTCCCACTCTTGCAGTGCCAGAACCCAGCTGCTCCCACAGATTGTAGCTGGGAGATTAGTTTGCTCTGTGGGACACAAGCTCTTCTTCCTGGGGTGACAGTAAATTGAAATCAATAAGATAACAGACACAGGTTGATTTCTTGTTGAGTAACAATTTCTTGTTGAGTAACACAGCGCAAGAGACACCGTGCACATGTCCTCCTGTAACACTTTCCCAACCTTCCAACTCTACCTTGCAGGGCTCTTTATTCCTCCATATCCTGAGTATGTAGAAGCCTGCCAAGCCTGGCCTCATCTAAATCACAACAAGCTGAAGCTTTGCCACAGGTCTCATTTATTGATGCACAACTTTGTTTTGATATTGCATAATCAATGCAGAAAAACCTGACAGAAGACACCATACAGAAGCCACAGATGAAATGGAAATAACTGTTCCTCTCTGATCTAGAACAGATGACCCTGAAGGAAAGACTGTAAGGACTGTGTTTGTCAGTCAAGAGAAAAGACTAAGACATTACAATGTTCAGATACATAAGAGCTCATCACAGGGGGCAAAACATGTTCTGTTCTCAGCTTCCATTTGGGGCAGGAAAATAACCAAAGGACTTAAAAAATCACAGCAAGTTAAGATTTGAAGAATAGATTCCCTGGAGCAAGTTATCAGGGAACACGGTGGCTTTGCCATCACTGGATGTTTTTTGAAAGAATTTATACCTGTATTTGTGAAGACTGATAGAGGATAGACTGATCTTGGTGTCACCTGACATGCAGACAAGTTTATTCTCTTGCATCTAATAAATAGCTCTATTAATCCAACATCTTCCCTTCCTAGAAGGCAGGATCCTCTCACCTCGATATTTTTGCACTTCTCCACATCTGTGCATCGTATCTGCAAATGGGTCAGCCTCAAAGGTAGAAAATGTGTGTTTGCTTACTTCAGAAGTTACACTCTAGCTCCACTGCTGAGATTGCTTCTGTATTGATTGATGAGGCACTCCCGCAAAGAGAAGTGTTGAGGCTTTTATCTCTCTACTTGACATGACCAAGGTTCTTCAAGATTGACTCAGTTAACCAGGAGAGGGACCTCTCCTACATGGGTTTGGCCCACAAGTAGAGATACATTCTAAAATTCAGCCATGGATTAATTGAACAGAGAAAGTACAAGACTTGTAGGCTCATTATGAAGAAATTTCAATTCTTACTGGCAATTCATGACTCATTTATTCCTTTGTTGCTCATCTAGGTCACTAGATAATGATACTGAAGATTAACAGAGAAGCAATCACAATTTACACTGCTCAAAGAAAACAGAAGATATCTGACTTTCTCTTTTCTTAACTTGGACAGCATGAACTACTTGAAGTATTCAGAAGAAAACACAGCCAGAGATACTCTGTGTGCACAGATAATGATTACAAATTAGTGTCTTCTCAGGGCATGAGCATATGGTGTTATCGTGCCTAATGATCGGCTGGTACAACTGTTTGTCAGCAGGCACAGCTCCACCAGCCATAATGGGGGTCGTACTTCATTGACCAAGAGCTGAATTTGGCCTACACATTTTAATGACTCCTTGAGGAGCTGCTGCGGTTGTTAGTCCAGACTTCTAAATCTTGAAAGCCTCACCCTATAGAAGTCATTCCTAAGATTTCTCGGTTCTCTTTGCTTTCAGCTGGAACGATGCTGTGCACCTGCTGAAACAGTGAGATGCATGTCCTCACCTGGACATGCCCACACAAGAACCAAAGCACAGATTTTTCTAAGTTTACAGGAGTCAGCAATAAAGACTCATACATACTGAAATTAAATCCTGGATTATGTTTTATTTTCTTCACATTCCTATGTCAGCTTCACGTGAAACAGAAAAGAAGACCTCTGCATTGCAAGTGTGAAAAGAAACAATATAGGATAAAAGTTTGGAATTTGGTGGGGTTTTTGCCAGAATCCTTGCAACTCCTCCATCCCCTCACAAACACCAAAATACTGCAAAATCCTGTGTTCCACATGTTATTCACTGTTCTGATAACTAGAGCGCTCTCCTGAGGCAAGTTGCTGCATTTCTCCAAGTTTCCCTTCACTTCCTTTCCTTGCCCTCCCCAACTCTTTATATCTTTGATTGCCTTTCTGGGAAACTCAATGTTATAAAAGAGAAGAAAAAAAATTGATTTTGATGGCTGGCTGAGGCCTGACATGTTTTTGATGCCTCCAAACACCAGGGCAATAACAACAATGAACGCCTCATAGTAGAGGCAAGATGTTTATCAGCGTGCTGTACAGAGAGCTACAATTCTGAGTAATGACAGCAGTTCACATAAAAGCATCAGAGATTTATTAGGCTAAAAATCTATTTCTTCAACTGCCAGGAGGGAGGAAACCAGCAGATTTCTCCTGCTGGTCAGGTTCGTATTATAATTGCATTTTGCCCTCGCACAGTCAAAACCCAAGACATTTACTCCACAAATAAAGTTATTGCTAGAGCTAGGGAATCTTTTCCGAGAAGAAGGTTCCTGCTTCAGTCAGGCAACAATACAGCTGAAAGGAGGAGGGGAGATAGACACCACAGCACAAGCATTGTGACAAAACTCTCTCGCGCTCGCACATATTCAAGGAAGTGCCTGAAAGGTACCATTATGGAGAAACTCCCCAAGCCTTTCCTAGGAGCTCATCACTCCAGGGTGCCTCCCTCATACTAAAGCACACAGTATGGGGAATAAACACACTGGGTTAGAAAAGCGTGTGCAATTGCAAGGCTACAGTCCTGTTGAGATCAGAGACAGGATGGGGTGGTATCTGTGACTGGTGTTGCAATGGAAGGATACAGACTCTTTAGGAAAGACGGGATGGGAAAATCAGAAGGGGGAGTTGCCCTCAAGAGAGCAATTGAAGTGCTTGGAGCTTTTAAATAAACCACGTTTTTCTTCTGCCAATTCAATTTTCTTCTACCAATTTTTCTTCTCCGTGCTGTAGTTCTGCAACAGATCAGCCAAGGAACAAGCCACATCCTGCTTGTACATGACATTGTGAGAAAGCAGGATTGCTTTGTTCCACAACACAGACATCCTCCCTTTAACTCCACAGCAAAGCACAGAAGAAAATAATTAAGTGATCCAAGGGGTGCTGCAAAGTAAAGAGAAGCAGCTCCTAGCTTCTAATATCAATCTTGTTTTTTTGAGTTGCTGTGTTTCAATCACTTCCATATTATTTATACTATAGACAAGATAATTTAAAAAAAAAAAATCTTAAATTAGTGCAGCAAGATGCTATCAATCTTCCTGCTACGGAAAGAAGATCTCTGGCACCTCCTCTTTGATTCCTAGAACTGCTTCTCCCTGTAAGATGTGATATGCCTCACTATGACAGCTTTGATGCTGGTTGGTTTTGTTGGGGTGTCTTGGTTTAACCTCTGGCAGCTGAACACCAAACAGCTGCTCACCCGCTGCTTCCCACATGCACAGCCCCCCTCCTGGGGGATAGGAAGGAAAAGCAAGAGGAAGAAAAAGGTGAGACCTCATTGATTAAGATTAGGACAGTTTAATAAAACAACATAAAGAGAAAAGAAAGCAGCAACAATAATAAAACAATAGACAAAGCAAGTGATAGTAAACCACAAAGCTCTACCTGCACCCGAGATGCCACTTTCCCCGCTCCAGCTGCAAGTTGAGGTCACACACTGAAACCAATTGCAAACAGGCACCTCTGTACTAGCCCCGCCCCTTATATAGGGGCATCACTCAGTATGGAACCATTGGCTGGTTCCATCATTTATCTCAGCTGTGGCCCCTCCCAACTGCTTGGGCCAGCAGCTGCTACTGCTAATTAACCCAAACTGAACCCAGAACATGTGGTGCTTTTTTTGTTAGTTGGTATTTTGTTGGGTTTTTTTTTTTGATGTCACATAGTAAAGTAACCATCTCACATTTGTTTAGTTGGGCTAGCCAAAGAACTATGAAGACCCAGCATACCCAGAAAGTCTGATATTATGCTACCAAGTTGTATTCTGCTTTTCAGTTGTCAGACTTTATAACAAGCATTGATAGCAAATACAGAAATAATCTTGACAGCTTTTGGATGTAGGACAGAAATTAATTTGCAATATATATTTTAAGAAATTAAATCCAATTTTTCATCCATTACTACTCAGCTCTGTTCTCCATCAGTCCAGCGAAACTGCAGGGATAAAACATGAATTGAAAAATGTAATTAATGAATAGGCTTCTCTTTAGCAATACATGACACTTAAAAGGAACTTTTTTTTTCTGCCTTACTCTTAAAGATTTCCTTCACACAGGATTAACCCTTGAAGCTCTTTTCACAAACAGATACCAGTTACAAGAGAGGGAAATACTAAGAGTAAGTAAATCACCGTAAGGATTCTATCAGTCATATGAGAAACACAGCATTTTAAGCATAAGCACGTTCATGCTGATTGCATTACACAGGTAATCTTGCTGGAAACATCACCTCTCAGCTCTGTCGAATGACTTATTCAGCCGTGAATTACTGACCAGATGTTCTGTGCTCTCTCAATGGATAGTGCTCTTCTACAGAGGGTTCTTAGTATCATTTTTGGTCAAGTTTTGATATTATGCATTTGCATGAAAAACATGTAAACTCCTCTAATGTATTTTTTTTAATTTTATTACTTTATCTTTTGTTGGGAGAGTCTGATTTTAAAGGCTTAAAATAAGAATTGAACATGGTAGAATCACAGAGTAATTTAGTAATTAGTAATTTAGTAACATCACCTAACCCCACTCCCTCAAAACAGCAACAACTTCAAAACTAGATCAGGTTATTCAGTACCGTGTCCAGTCAAATTCTGAGCATCTCCAGGGATGGAGCAATGTTCAGAAGTTCAATTACCTTCACTCTGAATAATTTCCCTTGCTACGATTTGCAAGCGTTGCCACTCCTCCTATTCTTTTGCAAGTGCAGGAAGATTTGGACTCTGTCTTCTCCATAACCCTGTAGTGCCTTGGATTGTTTTCCTTGCCATTTCTGCAAGGATGCCCTGCCTTTTGCAGTCACCACAGGCTTCCCCAGCAGATATGAGTAAAGGGTCACATTTTATTTATTCAGGTTATCTACTATGTTATTGCAATAAGTACACATTATGGCTGAGGCTCTCCAATAATATCTCTACTCAGAACTATTTCTGCCTGTTTAAAATACCAGAAAGCAAATAATTGTAGGTTGTTTGGGCTTTTTTGTTTGGTTGGTTTTTACTGCATTAGTGCTATTATGGTTTTACTCAGCATTTTTGTTCTGGTTTTGTTGTTGTTTTTTTTAACTATGCCTTGGCTGATCTTAAAACAAAGCTGAAATATTATGAAAGGCTTCAGTAGAAATTTCTATTTTAGTAGGATTTCAGAGAAAGGTAAAAAAGCTTCTCCAGAGAAACTTCTGTGAAAACAATGAAAAAAGAGCTGAATTAGTTTAATCATGATGAAATTTGTATTTTCTAATTAAGACTACTTGGGTAGGTAAAGAGGGGACTCATGGTACTATCTGCCTGAAACCACTGGAAATAAAAGGGCAAATGAAAAGTTGGTCTCTAGGAGTTTTGATCACATCCAAAATTAAAAATGTAGTTTTAAGGGAAACTTTTTAAGTCTGTATTCACTTTGGGACAACAGCGCCTGAGTCTTTGGGTCAGAAAACCTGATTCGAATGCTATCTTCTAATAAACTTCGTAGCAAAGGTGACAGTTTCATTGCTTAGTACACGGAAAAGGGATCAAAACTCCATGATAGTCCTGCAGCAGAGTACTTATGTCATTCTCATGGAAACCCAGAGGGCTGTAAGCAGCTTTTTCCCCTCAAAATCTTTCCATCAAGGAAGTCAAGAACTACAGAGTAGACAGTGTGCTCTATATGGTGAGCTACTATTTGCCACAGTTTGTAGCTAGGAGTATAGAGTAAAATAAGCCAGAACACCAGAAAGAATAACCAAAATGAAGCAAAGCTCCTTTGCTTTGCTTGTACTTTTTTTATCTGTTTGCTCATAATTTATTTGCTTGTGTTTTCATGTTTGTGATACCTTGCTAATCTATGTAATTCTGCATCAGAGTATGGGACAATCAGAGCCAGGCTCTGTTTATCTCTCACTCCTCGGTGTTAGCTTGGAGATACTAATCAGTTTTGCCAAATTATTGGCCAAAAGGTGCATGTATTAAATTATTAGTAATTTATTAGTAATTAGTGTTAATGTTTGTGGTCAGTACTTCTGGTAACACCAGATAAATTGTTTATGCTTCTGACTTGAGATGCAAAATTTTATCAAGTGTACTAGGAGCCCATAGACCTCTATCTCATTTAAGAAAGAAAACAAACCTGAAGTGAGTTAGATTTTACTCCATGTGCTTTTTGAAAAACCCAGGATAATTAAGAACTCTGAGCAACCCACTAAAGCAGATTGTCTCTCATGATTATATTCAGCTCCATGGTTCTCACAGCATGAAGGAGTGGAAGTGCCGGGCAGAGGAGCTCCTGAGCATTCATCCTGCTCCAGTTTGATCCCCACAGCCCCTGAAAAAAAACCGCTTTTCGGTGGCAAGATGTTCAGCAGCACCTGAGAGCCAGGCGCTGCCCACTCCCTGCACCGGGACAGCCGCCGGGGACCGGGAGGAGGGATGCGGTGGGTGGATGCCGAGCTCTCGGATCCAACGCAACCAGCAGATGAACTTGGAGCCAACCGGGAGCTCTCTCCCCTTTGCCGCGATATCTCGTCGGGAGGAGCTGTGACATCAGGTCATTGCACAAATCTCTTTCCAGCTCCCTGCTTTTCCACCACCCCTCTCTCTGCTGTTCGCGTTAACTCTTTGTTGCTACCTCGATGGAGACGGACGTGCCTTGAACTCGCAGCATCCAGCAAAGAAGCGGCTCCGGCATCTCACGCCTGCACTGCCCTGGGACCTACATCACCCACGCCCCATCCCGCTCCTTCATTCCTCCGGGACCCCCTCCCCGGCAGCCAGGCTGGCAGAGGTCAGTGCATCCCTTTCCGAAGCGCTCGGCCCCCTCGGGAAGGCGGGGGATGGTTTGCTTTTGGAGGAGCATCCCAAAGACACCCGTTCCCTCCCTCCTTCCGTCGTCCGACTTGGTCGCTGCCCCACGCAGGTCAGACCGTGGGGTTCCCGGGTGAGCACTGGCCCCTTGGGGTGGTCATTTTGGGTGGTGCAAGGCTGGGTGCTGAGCCCGCACGGCTCCCATCAGCGCAGGAGGAGGGAAGGGGCAGCCGCTGGAGGACTATCCTCGCTTTGGGGGCATGGTGGGACCCTTCAGCGCTTGGCTGAGCCCTCGGTGATATTCTCGTGCTCCTTGCAGGGTGGTGGTGGACAACATATGTTAGACCTTGGTGGTTGGATGTGCTGCAGGAGACAGGCTTAAGAGCAGCAGAGGTCTCACCTTTTTTCCCCTCACTTCTAAAGTCATCCCCATCACCAGTGGGCCAGGCCACCCTCTCCTGTGGCCATGGAGAACTCCTCTGTCCTTGAGACCAATTCCTCATGTGGAGACTGCATCGAGAGAGAGGATGGGGCTCTGAATATGTCCACTCCCCCAGTGACCCCCAGCTTCTACGTCACAGTGCCTGTCATCTACTCAGTTATCTGTGCTGTGGGGCTGACAGGCAACACCGCCGTCATCTATGTGATCCTCAAGGCTCCGAAGATGAAAACGGTCACCAACATCTTCATCCTCAACCTGGCCATTGCTGACGAGCTCTTTACCTTGGTTCTACCCATCAACATTGCTGACTACCTGCTCCTGCAGTGGCCCTTTGGAGAGCTCATGTGCAAGCTCATCATCTCCATCGACCAGTACAACACCTTCTCCAGTATCTACTTTCTCACCGTCATGAGCATTGATCGCTACCTGGTTGTGGTGGCTACCACCACGTCCAGGAAGATGTCCTACCGCACCTACCGAGCGGCCAAGATTGTGAGCCTCTGCGTCTGGTCCTTCGTCACAGTCATCATCCTGCCTTTCACCGTCTTTGCCAAGATACACAAGGAACAGGGGCGCTCCCAATGCGTCTTCGTGTTCCCCCACCCTGAGAGCGTGTGGTGGAAAGGCAGCCGGATCTACACCCTTATTTTAGGCTTTGCCATCCCAGTGTCCACCATCTGCATCCTCTACACCACCATGCTGTGCAGATTGAGAAGGGTGCACCTCCACTGCCATGCGAAAGCCCTGGACAAAGCCAAAAAAAAGGTGACGCTGATGGTGGTTGTCATCCTGGCTGTGTGCCTGTTCTGCTGGACGCCCTATCACCTCAGCACAGTGGTGGCCCTCACCACAGACATCCCAGAAACTCCACTCATCATTGGGATTTCCTACTTCATCACTAGCCTGAGTTATGCCAACAGCTGCTTCAACCCTTTCCTGTATGCCTTTCTGGACGACAGCTTCCGGAGGAGCTTTCGCAAACTGTTGGATTGCAGAACCACCTCATAAAGCCAACTCTCTGTCCTCTCCTGTGTTCTTCTCACAGTCAGCTGCTCTTCTTGGGTCACTCCAGCCCAGAGAGTGCATTCTCTCCAGCCTTCCTGTGATGGCTCACAGAGCTTCAGATTGTCCCACTAAACAAGACCCAGACTGGGGATGGGTGGATCTTTCTCAACTTCCCTGCACTCATTTCCTTCACACTCCTCTCTCCATCCTGTGCTCTGTTTTGGTTTTGGTTTTTGTAATTCCATCTCTCTAATGTACTTTCTGTCCTAGGTTTGTAGCTCACAGAGCTGCAGCAGATACCTTTTGTCTTTTTGAAGGTACCGCTTTGTGAGCCCAAGGCCCGTGACTGTGTCTGTTGCTAGTGGTTTGTAAAGCCCAATAAAGGTGTGTTATTGAGTGTCTTGCTTACCGATTCCTCAGCCTCTTTCATATCCACAGGACCTGCTTATCCCAAGCCTTGGAGACTTAGCATTACTGAAAAAGGCACAGATCTAAAGGACAAGGAATAAATCAAGGTATTGAGCTTATTTCGTTTTACAAGGGACTGAGATAAGGTCATCAAAATCCAGGAGAACAGGCAAGAAAGACCTCAGTCTGGCTTTAAGGAAGAAAGACCAAGCACTCACTAGTGAATAAAATACACAGATGTGGGTTTGGAGCCACTTGCTTTGGAAAAGAGCTGATGGTTTGTAAAAGTTCCAGCATTTTTTTTTGCATCAGAAGAGATATTTACTTTTTTATTTGTCGTATGGGCAATCTCTTTACACTTACAGATTGTTTTATTTTTTGGTCCTAAAAAAAACAGCATTGGAAGGTATTTTCAGAACAAATCAACCTCCAAAGGTTTGAAAAGGACTCGCTGAGATGTGGGCAACATTCTGACATCTTCCCCATAAATCGTAAATAACATATACAGTGATTAGGTTACTTTTAACAGTTTCTCACCCACTTGTGCTCTGCTTGCTGGTGAGTTATTAATATTTATCTTAAGGAAGACAAAAAAATAATAAAAAAAAAAAACAAACCCAAAATACTAGGTTAATATTGTCTGGAGAGGGTCATTGGAAGTTCACTAGAATTCACATATCCAAACACTGCATGAGGAGATTTTCTTTTCCCCTCTTCTTCCCTCTTTTAGCTCTTTAAGATAAACTGAAAAAGCGTGGAAGACTGGGAAAATATTTGCAGTCACTTGACATCTCCCATCTTTGAGGGTCTCTGTTCTCCCCTGCAGCAGATACTGTGGTTGTTTTGGCTGGGATAGAGTTAATTTTCTTCACAGTAGGTGGTAGGGGCTGTGTTTTGGATTTGTGTTGGCAACAGCGTTGGTAACAGGGGCTTGGGCTTGTTCTTGCTGAGCAGAGCTCACACAGGGTCAAGGCCCTTTCTGCCTCTCACCCCACCAGTGAGTAGACTGGGGGTGCACAAGGAGTTGGGAGGGGGCACAGCTGGGACTGCTGACCCCAACTGACCAAAGGGATATCTCAGACCATATGACATCATGCTCAGCATATAAAGCTGGAGGAAGAAGTAGGAAGAGGGGGATGTTTGGAGTGATGGCGTTTGTCTTCCCAAGTCACTGTTACACCTGATGGAGCCCTGATGTCCTGGAGATGGCTGAACACCTGCCTGCCTGCGGGAAGCGGTGAACGGATTCCTTGGTTTGCTTTGCTTGTGGGTGCACAGCTTTTACTTTACTTATTGAACTGTCTTGATCTCAACCCATGGGTTTTCTCACTTCTTTTCCAATTCTCTCCCTGTTGTGGTTTAACCCGGATGGCAGCTGAACACCACACAGTCACTTGCTCACTCCATCCCACCGAGCAAGCTGACAGAGAGAATTGAGAGAAAAAAAAAAAAAAGTAGTAAAATTTGTAGGTTGAGATAAAGAGAGTTTAATAGGACAGAAAAAGAAGGGGAAATAATAATTAGTAATTATAATAATAACAAAATAAATAGAATATACAAACCAAGTGATGTAAAATGCAATTGCTCACCACCAACTGACAGGTGCCCAGCCAGTTCCCAAGCAGCAGCCCCTGGCCGGCTTTCCCCGTAGTTTATACACTGAGCATGATGTCATATAGTCTGGAACATCCTTTTGTCCTGTTTGGGTCGGCTGTCCTGGCTGCATCCCCTCCCAGCTTCTTGTGCCCCTCAGCCTCCTCACCACCAGGGCAGCAGGAGAAGCTGAAGGGTCCTTAAACACTGCTTAGCAACAACTAAAACATCAGTGTGTTATCAACATTATCCTCACCTTAAATCCAAAACACAGGATACTGGGAAGAAAATTAACTCTGTCCTAACTGAAACCACAACACTCTCCCATTCCAGCCAAGAGGAGCAAGCGAGCGGCTGTGTGGTGCTTAGTTGCTGACAGAAGTTAACCCACGACAGATGATAAATCAGTTTAAAACAAATTTTGTTCCGTATTTCCCTCTCCACTGAATACAGAGAGATAGGAGAAGGTGGCTAAGGAATTGTATTTCCACTTACACAGGAAAGGTTGACGAGCTTCAGGAGGTGCATAAAAACTCATGTGGCACAGGCTCAGGTTTGTGGGTGCCTCCTGAGAGCCCTTGCACCAGGTATCTCAACCCTTTGTCTTCTCTGTACTCAATTCCTATTGTCCAGGGGGGAAAATATGAGAAGTACTATTCATTAACAAATTTTGCTTTAAATTGTCTTGTGCTGCTTGTCTTCTTTTGTATCAGAAACGTAAAAATGCAAACAGAACATCACCTGTGGTAAACAATCCTTCCCTAAATTCCTTCGTATTCTGAAGCCACATCTTACCTGTTCTCCATAGTGAGAGGGATATCTGAGGAGAATTCAGTATTTCCCAAAAGTCCTGGAGTTTTCCCACGGTTGTTAATCATGGACTAGGCCCAGCTCTGACACGAGTGCTCTGCTCAAATTTATGCATGAGGCTGGACACCACAGATACCACAGCCACGACTCATCTGTGAGGTGGGTCTGGAGACCATCCTGCTGCAGGTGTTGAAGGTGGGGGCCTACAAGGAGGAGGAAGTTGAGCCTGGAGAGGGTACTGAGTGGTAAGTAAAGCCCCCTCTGATCTTGCAGAGCTTCAGCATTAAAACAGGCAATACATAATTCTCCTTCCATCATATGCCTTTTTTATTTGGGATGCAGAACATTCTGGGAGGGTTCAAATGTGACCAAATGCAGCATTCAGCAGGAGAGACTGAGCTCCAATCTTCAACACTGCTGGTCAGCAAGGATGGCCTGGTGCTCTACAGAAGCTAAACTTTGGCTCCCAGAGCAATAATAGATGATAATAACTCAACAAATTTGCTCTCTTTTTATATTTCTACTTATTTTCCAGATAGTCCTTCTGGGCCATGAATTGTCTATAAATTGTTTTTTAAATCACCCTGCCAGCACAATTACCTGGCCATTCCTGAGCTGACTAATCCAAACCAGTAGCTGCTGGTGACCACCACAGCTCCCCACGCTTCTCTCGGGCTCCCTCAAGAGAATGAATGCTCTGGCACCAGAGGATTTAGGCAAGTTTCTCACTCAGCTCAGGCAAGAAGTTTTTTCTCCCTGTGGGCTTTTGCTGCATGTCTAGCCCTGAAAGCTGGCACGATGGAAGGGATACATCACGTCGTGTTATTTTGCATGGTCCAGATACACTGCAGCACCGGGCGGCCAAAGCAGCCCTCAAAACATACACTTCCTCTCTCACATCTATATCACTTACCCGTTAAGTTTTGCACCTCTATCAGTTGTACTTTTGTGGCTTTCGAGCATCTCTCCAATTATTTTTTTCCACAGCATAAAGCTGTCCTGAAACCACAAGCAACACATCAGCAGGAAGCAGGCAGATGGAAGGGAGAGCACACGGCATCCGAGAAGAATCATAATGTCAGGCTAAAGTGATTCCTGGTTTTGGATCCCAGAAGAGAAATCCTGGCCTCTGTCTATGTCCTCCGAAAGAAATATTTGATTTCAGGAAATAAAATTTTGTTAGATTGACTCTGCAAGCTAAACTTAACCCATTGAAAATATTTTGCTCATTCTTGAAAGTCTCTAAGAATCAATTTTTTAATTTCTGTTTCCAGTTTCTACTATGTTTAATCAACTAAATTATATGGTTTCTTCTAATAAAGCTTTGAACAGCAAAATCTTCCCCAGATTTCTTGTGCTTAGTTAAACTAGGCATTCCCATTTCTAAAAGAGAATAATACCTTCATTTTAGATCCAATATTTTTAGAAACATTTTTGTCATATAGACTCCCTTTTAAATGAAGAATACACTGAGTTTTGACTAGTTATATTTGAATATATGGAATTTTCCTCAATGAGCTCAGAAACTGCAGAATTTCCAAAGCCTGAAAACAGAGAAAAATGCCTTTTCTAGTGCACTTTCCTATGAGGCCCCAGCAATTTCAACTACATAAAGAGTTCAGCAGAATAACGCCCAACCTCATACAAAACATACTTAAATTATTTGCTAATTAATCAAAGAGCAAAAACGATCTGATATTCACCCGATGCAGACAGCATATGAAGTAACACATAGTAGTTTCCAGACTTGAATTGAACAGACCAACATTTAGCTCTAATATTGACGTTGTTGTCTAACACACATGGCACAACACGCAGCTGGCAAACCCTCGGAACGTTCACGTGTGGGATGTAGGCAACTCTTCATTAAAAAAAAAAAAAGGCAGATTGTGATTCTTTTCCTCCTTCTGGCTGCTTACACGAGCAGCCCAGTCGTGCCAAGGAAATGATTCCTTAATTAAGCCCTTCTGAAGGTTAATTGCTCACCGGTACGAGTTAGGATCTTGCTGATCAGTTCATTCCACTTGGAGTGGTCTCCAGGCTCCTTGACTTGCCTGACCTGGTTCTTTTTCGAAGCAGTTCCTTTGCAGACAGCAGAGAAGGTGCTACTTCACCAACATAAAGCATGACTGCGACCAAAGGGAACTCAATGAGTTAGTGTCTTGAGAGAGAAACGCACCAACTTCTTTTCTCTATCACAAGATGAAAAAAAACTCTGCATAAGTTTTATACATTTGCCAGTCGTCCCACTTTTTTTCATTGTTATTTTTGGGAAGTGTGAAGAAAAAAAATCATGAACTATCAACTCATTGCTAAAAGTATGAAATCTGAGGCTCCACCAGCGCTTCCCAAACCTTGTTCTACTTTCCAAACTTTCGTACCACCAGAGGGAGTTCAAAGACAATTTATGTACTGCGTGGGAACTCCAGTTTCTCCTGTCGTGCCAGACACAGAATACATATTTTCCCTGTAAAGTATCTTTTCCTCAAAGTTGACTCAAAAGCGTGATAAACACAAGTAGGATATTAAACTAGTTTTAAGAAAGCAATAATATATATATATATGAATACACATAACAGAGTTTAGGTCAGAATTTTCTGAAGGTGTGATCCCAAAGCTGTTTGGTGTTTTTCTATTCCTTTATTAACATCCTCTTCAAATGTTTCACACTCTTAAATACCAAGAGGTGTGATGCCTAGATGCGGCTGAGAACCCTTCTCCTCCTGCACATTCCCACTCCCAGTCAATTAACCCCTTGAGTGACCGGTTTAGGGGAGCACAGGGCAGGTGTCCCTGACCCAAAGCCAAGGCAGCATGAGCAGCCAGAGGCCACCCTTCCTCCTCACCCTTCCCCAAGATGACCCTGGGCAAGGACTTGGGTGTTTTGGTACTGTGCTTCCTACTGTTTTCAGTTTCCCTGCCTCTGGTTCCCGTTATCCCCAAACTGTATTGAGCGTTTTGTACAATTCCTTTCAACTCTAGATGGCACTGGTTCTTCACTGACAAGCCATCACTGTTTTCCTAAAGAAAGGCAAAAAAATGCTCTCGAGAGCAAATGTTAGAAGATATCATAGAATCATAGAGTATCGAGTTGGAAAGGACCGCAAGGATCATCTGGTCGATATGCCCAAACAAATACAAATCAGCCAGGGGAAGCAAGACAATACTGGGATTTTTTTACTGAAAAATATACTACAAAATAGCCCTTTTGCTCCTAAACGTAAGTTCTCAGTTCAGACACTAGGCAGATCTGCAAGACCAGAGATTCTCAACCAAAACTCTCAAGTCCTTAAAGTAAAATAAGTATTTGCTTCCAAGGAACTCTTTTCTTAATGTATATATTTAAAAAAATAAATAAATATATCCATGTGCTTTTAATCAGGAGCAAACATTTAAATCAAATATCTGGCAGGATTCTAGGGAGCTGTAGGTAGTACGATGGGCGTGGATGTCGTTAACTTAACCTTAATATATGAATAGCCAATAATGTAATCTGTCTTTATATATTATTACTGCCTTAGATGTTACTACAGCCTCTTTCAATACAATAATGTCTATTTATGTTTCTTATTGGGTGGAAGTTCTACAATGTGCCTGTGTGGTACCAAATCCCTTTTCTACAGGGAGAAATCGAGGCTACACTACTTGGCACCTGATGAATCATAGAATGGGAGGGTTTGGAAGGGACCTCAAGAGATCATCTGGAAGTTTTTAAGGCCAGGCTGGATGGGGCTCTGAGCAACCTGATCTAGTGGGAGGTCTCCCTGCCCATGGCAGGGGGGTTGTAACTAAATGATGTTTAAGGTCCCTTCCAACCCTGAAAATTCTATGATTCTATCTAGTCCAACTCCCCACCAAAGAAGAATCACCCAGGACAGGCCACACAGCATCGCATCCAGGTGGGTTTTGAAAGTGTCCAGAGAAGGAGACTCCACCACCTCTCTGGGCAGCCTGTTCCAGGCTCCATCAACCTCACAGGAAAGAAGCTTCTCCTCAGGTTGAGGTGGAACCTCCTGTGTTCTAGATTATATCCATTATTTCTTGTTCTATTACTGAGCACTACCAGAGACTGGCCCCTTCTACTGGACACCCACCCCTTAGATATTTATAGACATGAATAAGATCCCTCCTCATCCTTCTCTTCTCCAGACTAAACAGCCCCAGTTCTCTCAGCCTTTTCTCATAGGAGAGATGTTCCAGTCCCTTAACCATCTTCATAGCCCTCTGTTGGACTCTCTCCAGTAGATGCCTGTCTCTTTTGAATAGGGGAGCCCAAAATGATAAATGAGCACACTCTTAGCTTTGAGGTGCTATCGGGTGCATCACTTCTGCACTGCATCCTTGCCTACTGAGGCTGAGTCAAATCAGCAGAAAAATGCTGGCATAGTGGAACTCGTTTCTTATTCACTGCTGATCCTGCGGCAGTGCTGAGATGTCCATTACAATAATCCAGCCTGGTTAGCGTTGACCTACCTACAGAAAATTAAAAGCTGCACGAGAGAATTTAGAATCTAAGAGAGACAGGCACTGCCCAGTTTTCCTGGAGACACTGGTCTCCGGAAAGCCTGAGAGGAGCACGAGCCTTCTCCCCTCCATGCCCCAGCTGAGACATGTTTTTAACAAGGTCTACATTTCAATTCTGCTTTAAATTGATCTTAAAACTGAATCTGAAAAATTGCACATGGGCTTTTATGCCTCAGTCACTGAGTCTGTGTTATAAAACAGATCTTCACCTAAAGAAATAAGAAGGCTAATTTCTGGTTGGCATAGTGACATAACAGTAATATACTATATAAAACTTCTGTGTGTTTTCTATTAGGTACCTATAGGAGCTATTGTCTTTGTATTTGATGGACCTTACAGGTTGACATTTGTTCTCTGTCATGAGCTAAAGTTACCCAAATATCAGCAAGAGTTCGCCTGACAGGTTAGTTTGGATTTTTGATGCTGCAACATGCAATGGGAACTCTGGACAACTAACTGTGAAAAATTCAGGGGAGAAGGCAGTTCTCATCTTTTGGGGATACACAGACCAATTTTGAAAAAAAAAAAAAAACAACAAAAAACCAAACAACAACAAAAAAAAGGCACAAAAAAATCCCAAACAACCAAAAAAACCAAACCAAAACCCTATCTTCTAAGCAGCTCTGCAGGATTAAGAGGAAAAGATTCAAAAGAGCACAGGACCTTCTTTTCCTTGTGTCCTTCTCTCTGCTCCACCAGCCATACCCCATCAGTCTCTTTTTACAAGCTCACAGATGCCCTGCAAGACTAATTTCTTCTACCTTTTCAGGGTCTTTACCCTGTCCCTCATCAGACAGTCAGACTTTATTGCGCCTTCTCTCCACGTCCTCCTGTCTTCTGAGCTGCCTCAATCAAGTTTATGCCGCCACTAAAATGGGATGGAGGGAAGCGACATGTACTTTATTGCAGTATCAGCTGTTCTGTTCCACCCTGGGCTACTTTTAGGAGACTCTAACGCTATCTGCACAACAATGCCTCCCACTGATTCTGCAAGGGAGATTTGTCGTTTGTGATGTGCTGCAAAAGCTTTAAGGAATTGTCATTTACTTGCTGAGAAGTGTATGTCAGGGGCCATGAAAGAAAGCAAAGTAAGGCAGCAGAAACGCTAATTCTTCAAGGATGGAAAAAAAAAGAAAATGTGACATAAATGAAGGCCTTCTGCTTCCTTCACAGTTAAAATGTGTTTGTACCAAGAAAAGCATCTCACTACAAACTGTTAAAAAGCGAATCTGACTCAAAGTTTGCTGAAGTTAACAGGAATGGGGAGAGGAATGGTTCTGAGCTGCTTTCGTGCTGGGGATGCTCTAGACAGTCTAACGGACCTATTGCAATTCTCACACAAGGGTTATGAGCCTTCTTAACGTACAAGGTAAAATAACCAGATGATAAAATTACTACACTTGCAAATATATGGGGCTGAAAATGCATGTTATGTTACCTATAGTAACTGCATGCATGATTAAATGTTGGTAAAAGACTGACTAAAAATGAGAAGTATTTCTGTGTGATTTACTACGAGCATAAATACACGCTACTAACTCTCTATTCCTTGTCCTTAACAAAACCCGCTACTAAACACATAAATAACACATTTGTGGCATTAGATGAGGAAATTATGGACTAAACCTTTTTTATTTCCATTTTTTTTAACAAAATTGCAGAGAAAATATCCTATGAACAACAAACACTAAGCACTAGACACTAGAATACTAATCTGTACAAATATTCAGCCAGCTTAACAAGTTTACTAAACTAATAAAAATGATTCCAACCTTGTATAAATTTTCCAAACACTTTCCCACCAGCTTCATTGCAATGACTGTGCTTCCAACACTGTTCACGCTACAGTTAATTAAATTGTTCCAAAGTTAAATTGCAGGGTTTCTGCTGGTTTTATTCACTTTATAGCAGGAAATTCAATCAGAAAATATTTTAGCTGGGCACAGTGATCTTTGAGGTCTTTTCCAAGCATGACAATTCTGTGAAGAATAAATCTTTTATATATTTAGAACTCTGCTTACAGAAATTAAAAGTAATTACAGATACTGGAGCAATTTATACACTGTGTAGTCACAAAGGGTAGAAGTACAGTGATAGTTTTTTTTAATAAGGGGTAAGCCTTACATTTTCTTCCCTCATTTTAAATATTGTGTCATCTAAGACGTTATGAAACAGAAATAAGTTAGCAAGTTTTGCAAGGTGAAGAATTTTTTCTAGACTTTTCCTGTTTGTTTTGCAAGAGAATAAATTTCCAGGAACTGTTTATATGTGCTTTTTATATTCAGCAGTAAGTACTTGGAGTGATTCAAAACAAGCGAAATAGCCCTCCACGATTCAAAAAATCACCTGGGTCATCAGTAAAGATCTACCCAGCTCATAAATGCTTTCAGTAGAGAAAAGGATAGCCAAGAAATCACAAAACTTCTTACATAATAATATTTTAAACAAAGTCATGAAAACTTTCTAGAGCACTTCTCTCCCATAAAAATTAAATCAGATATATTCAGTATATTCCATCCTTTAAAATTAAATGTAGCTTGGAAGAAAAAAAAAAAAATGAAAAAAATCACAACCCAAAACAAACAACAAAAACAAAGAAACAAACCCACAGTTAAACAAAACAAACACAGAAATTTGAAACCACAAGTGCAACATTTATCTAGAAGCAGCTACTTCACCTCAGCCAGAGCAGAGATGGGAGCTCTTTCCAGCACTAAGTTTGAGATTAGGAGAAAAAAAAAAAATAATAACAACAACAAGAAAATCAAGTCTCCAAAGGAAGACTTTCTTCAGAGCAAGACATTTGCTTTGGAAGAGCGATGAGCATCAGCAAGAAGGAAATTCTGAATAGGGGCACTTGGTTTTATGGTCCAATGTTTGCTTTGTACCTCTGAGTGAATAAAGAATGTTTTGTTTAAAAAGTCCAAGTGCAAGGAAACAGACGTGCAGTTGGGGGTACTCCTGCCAGTCTCATTCAGTTATCTTTCCACAGGCTGCCTGATCCCAACTGCACCAGTTTAAAGCCGAGATGGGTTGCAGTAGGGATGTGCTCACAAAAAGCCTGCTCAAGCATCCTCTCCATCAAGGAGCACGGTTATCTACCACAAAATGAATGATTTCTGGGATACAAATGGACTTTTCCTAATCTAGCCAGAGCTTAATATGGACCCAAGAGCTCCTTGCTCTCACTGCAACTGGGGTGTCTGAGTGAAGAAACCCATTTTTAACAAATCTGCACTTACTAGGAAATTATTTTTACAAAGCATTTACAACTGCTTCTGCCAAGGATTTTTTTTTAAGACGATTTTATTTTTTTTTCTTACTATTTGCTTACGTAGTAACAGAGATAAAAAAGCCCCACAGCAAGTCACACCTTGTGGATCTGGTGGTTTGCCAAGACACCGTCACTAACACAAGCGTGACAGACGGCAACGGGCCTGAGCGACGAGCTTGAAGCGCTGACGGGTACAACAAAGAAACGTTGCAGGGACAGATTAATTTCTCGGTGGGAAGAGATGAGCAAGAGTGAGCACGGTATTTGCTCTACTTCACTGGTGCCTCAAACGTGGTAAAAAACAACAAAGCCAATTTTTTTTGTCAGAAGTCAGGTTATAATCAAGGGCAACATCAGCTTTGGAAAAGAGACACCTCAGTAAACTCCCTGTTGCTTGTCAGCTTATGCTGGATACCCCACAAACATTTTGTGATCTTCTACAGGAACATGGCTTTGTCAATACAACTGAGTGGTTTACTCTTTCCACAACAACAGTGTATATACATAGCAACCTACCAGGGCAGCTGCCTCCAAAATAAACTAATTACAATATATCTGAATTACCATAGAAGCGGGGCAAGTATTGGCAGAGTGTATATATGTACATTATTGCTTTTGTCTCCGAAGCGACATCAGCTCAAAAGCTCCTTCAGGACACTGCTACTGGGAGCGCCTTCATATCTCTCTGCAAAAATCAACTTCCTAAACAGAGGAAACATTGCCATCTGAAAGCTAATCTTACACATCTTTCCATTTCCCAGGAAAATCCTAGTGAAATGGTGTATTAATTTTTTCCTCCTGTACTGATCAGTCACTTTTAAAATGTGCTAAATTGGAAAAATGACATCAGGAAAGAACACTTCTGAGAAGGTGATCTACTGGGTGATTTATTACTCCTGTTACAAGACATACCTGCTCAAAAACCAATGAGGTGAGAATAGAGGTATACACGGCAAACATCTAATGCAGTGTATGTTGTAAAATTGTTAGTACTGTGAAGTATATTTCAAAGGAGAACTATTGCCCAGGGTCGGCAAAGCTGGAATCAACAAATAAAAAGGACTGCTAATTCGCTTTGGTTGTGTCCAAATTTTGAGCTTGCTTTTGCCACCTTCTGTCAACCAGCTCCTCGGGAGAGAACACTGCCCAGCTGAAAATACGGTGATCTGACCAGATTCTGGCAACCTGCTTTAGCTGAGTTGAGGATAAAAGGTCTTTGACTGCACTCTTCTGAAGTAAAAGTCATCTAGTTATTTAGTGTTCAAAAACCCTCAGTAGGAATAATAGTCTTAGCACTGCAGGAGAAGCAGTTCAGGTCACATTACGGCTGTTACAAGTAGGTTACTCACCATTTGTGTCAGGATGTTCGCTCTCAAGAGGACCTATTTTCTCATCGAAGTTTCTAAGAGGCAACATTTTATCCAAGCAGCTGGGTGCTAGAAACACTTTTTTCTTCAGAGGGACAAAAAAAATAATCTAATGATGCCTTGTTCAAAGTAAATACCACTGAAGTTTTAACAGTTCCTAAAGTTTTGTAGGATACAGGCTTTATATATATTTAGTTTCATCTAAGTATATCATCTCATAGTTACACAGGTCTATAGATTAGGCCAGTAGTCCAATCAATAGTCCTGTAACAACAGACTATCTCCATGAAAAAGAAGAGATTAACCGAACACATGAAATAGACCTGCAAAATAATGCCCTTATTTTAGATAAACATGGCATTTTCTTCTGTGGGAGTTTTGCCAGTAGTTCAAAAATCAAGGTTTTTATATCTATTACATATTTTATCAACTGAATTTCATGTAGAGTGATCTGAGCTCTGATCGAGTGGCATCTTCCATTTTACATCCTCTGTTTTTCCACGCTTCAGATTTACTCTGGTGTCTCTACCTTCCACAGACCTGATTGTCCTTCAAAGTTCTGTTTATTGTCACTGCTATAACCTAGAAGGCTACTTCTGCCTAGGAAATGGACATTTATTTTTTTGATTATACTGTTTCATGCCAGGTCATTGCATGAAAAGGCAACGATCAGTTTCCATAGGGATTAATTCATCCAAAAGGTGATACTTACTTCTGTTATTTGGTTTAGTTCTAATAAAGAAGGCACACATGTAAACGTCATTTTGGGGTTTGCTAAAGTACAGTGACACTTCTGTCTCTCCCACTTCCACACACAAATGCTGTCAGATATTTAAATCCCAGGCTATACTTTCATTACAGGAACACTCCTGTTTGAAAGGGTTTCTAACGCAGAAGCTCAAAAAATATCCTTGGAAACAAATTACCAGCCTGTTCTTTGTCAGCCAACAAATGTGAGCAAACAAGTACAAAGGCACCAAAGGGAGCCCTTAGTCTGATGGCAATAATTACTAGAGGTGGGGTCTGTAAGCGCAGCTCTGTTTGTGGAATCAGGTAAAAGTGAGATTTACACTTCAGAGCAAACACAAATGCACATTCAGAAGTTTTACCCAAGTCCTTACATCAGGTGCTGCTTCCTTTTTGGTCTCACTTAGGCACATATCCTGTGAGGCTTTCTCTGCCAGCCTCGGCACTTTATCAGTTTCCCAGCATAAAAATACTCTCTCTTCAATGGCCTCATTTTTTTTCACTGGTTTCTCCACTTTTGTACATGCGAAGACCTTCATATCAATACAGTGTTGAAGAGAATATAGGGGGAAAAAAAAAGGTCTTACCACTTGCTCTGCAGAAAATGTGAAGTGCCACTGGGGTAAAAATTAAAAAGCAAGACAATGTCTCTGCAAGTTGCTGGGAGTTACATCACTGTCTTCAATGGGCAGAGTTTTACCTCTCCCACTTATTTCCAGTCAATAGAACCTGTCCCAAACCAACAGGCACAGACTCACCGAAAGGTAGATGAAGAAAAGCGATGTCCATCAAAAGAAACAAAACCAGAAGCGATAGTCTGAAGGATTCCTCTAGCTCTGTCCAGCGTTTTGCTTGAAACTCTTCTTCCTCCTGCAAAAATACAGAACCACCCTTGGCCATGGGCCACAGGCAGCAGCTGGATGAGATCGCAACTTCAAGAAAAACACGGGAGAAATAAATTTATTTCTCTTTTTCAAACCTTGTCAAACAAAAAAATGCCGACAGCAATCTCAGACTGGATTACTGGACGAGTAACCATTCCAGCAAACTGCCAAGACAGCAAACAGAAATCCCAGCAGGTCCAGGTTGATTCAACTGCTTTGTTTTAATAACAGTGTAATGTTTAAATTAATGTCAATTTCTGTAAGTTAGTCTGTCTGATACTCCACTGTAATTAGTACCTCACCAAATATTCGGGTGCAGCTGAAAGGCAGAAAATTATCTCAAGCTTTTGATCACTAAACGAAGCGGAAAACTTGGTTTTGTATTAAATCAGGCACAGCAATGATTGATCCGAGGCTTGTCAGGCTGATCTCCAGGTGAACTACACCTTCAAACTACCATCCTTGGCCTTCAGAGAGAAGAGGAACTGAGCTATCACACTATCCAGAATACCAGATTTTCTTCCAACAGCATCTGTGAGAACAACTGGAAGTTTATAAAGCTGTAATATTTTGTCACCTGGTTGTTACAGGGATAGAAAGGGAATAGCTATCAATAGAATTAAGATATGAAAATAAGATTTTTAGCGTGTCATGAATGTTTATAGTTCAGGGGAAGTTTTAGCTGTCTTGGTTGCATTCATGAAGAAATATCCTCTCTGGGAAAAGCTTGGTCTGTCTCATTCCAGTGAGAGGGAATAAGCTTCATTATGGAACAAAACAGCTCGATAAAGCAATGTTTATTTAAGTGTGAGGCTAAAAGAATTAATTACACCTCTGAAAATTTTCTGACAGGGACAGTCACTTGGGGTCAGTCACTGAGGTATCTTGTCCCAAGACAGATCTCTTCTAGACCACCAGTGCTGTTTCATGTGCAGACTTCTAAGCTGCTGAGCTGCAATTTTTCTGCTGTGAATCAGAACTACACAGTTTAAAGCTCACAAAGCTAAAACCTAAAAAGGAAAAAGAAAGATTATGCATTTTGAAAGACATCTAATATTTGGCTTGATCTGAAATACTCAGGAGCTGACTTCAGCAAGTGAATTCAAAAGCTTTCTCACCATGGATGAAGATGAGTAACCAGAATATGAGGAAATGGGAACAAAGTTAGTTGAAGTATCTTCAGGAGCATTTCTACAGCATCTGTTTCTAAGAGTCTAGGTTTCAAATAAATTTCCACTATCTTTTTTCAATCTTGATAGAACAGATCTCCATATTTACTCCATTAATTTAAATGAGACAGATTTATAAGTAATTCCTTATCTGAATTTTCTCTTGACTCTACCTTCTAGAGTCTTCGCTTCAGGGTGCTACCCAAATCCTTCGCAACATTTCAAACAGCGTAAGTGTAAAATAATCTCTCCAGGCAGGTGTATCAACTTCAGGTTCTGAGAATAAACTTGTTAAACAGACAATTTAAACATTTATGAGTTAATATGGAATGCTATTTGCATAGTTCCTTAAGTTCACGGCAGTTTCAAGGGGACAGGAGTATTTTTAAAAGACGTTGGCATATCACATTCAAACTGTACCCTTAGCTATGAGCACGTATCCTACAATCCCTTTTATTACACTCTGAAGACCACAGCTGATATTAGGCCCTCCCTTGTAGCACCACCCGCACCAGTGAGGAGTTCTAAGACTGAGATACAGTAATTAGTCTCTAAGTACAGCTTCTTACCTCTCCAAGGGTACAGGCTGCATCTTACTATGTTGTCCACCCTGAAATATCAGTCTTGTCAAGGCAAATGAACAAAGTCACGGTCATTCTCTTCACTCTGAAGAGTGTTTTCAACTTGTTCATGGCATTGTGCAGATCCTGTTCTGCAAGATAAAAATCTAACAATCTAAAGCTCTTTTTCACCCCCCTGCCCCCCCCCTTTTTTTTTTTTTTTTTAAGTGCTAGGTCATATGTAACCTTATGATGATTAGCAACTGTTTCTTCCTGACAAAAAACAAATTCAGCAATTCTGAGCATTACCTCCAGGAAGGACTTTCTATAGTTTGAGCAAGAGTGAAAAAAAAAAAAAAAAAATACAGTCAAGTGATCACTGTTTGGAATTGGTTCTTTTTCATAAACAATGGTGGAGACTGCAGTAGAGGAGTTACCTAGTTACTCCTAGCAGCATTGTCTCCTCTTCTTTAAGGGGCCATATTCTTGCCTTCCTGCCTTTAAAGCATATTTTTCCTTCAGTGACTAAACAACATGGATAAAGTTGGACAGCAGAATTAAAATCATACTGCTCTCTGGCAAACATTTTCTGCCACCTCAGTTGTGTGCACTCAATTCTTCTCAAACCTTGCTCTCTGGATTTGCACTCCAGAGCACCTTGCACCTCCCCTCCACTGTTCATCCACTTCTCACTTCAGCTGATTTTTTGACTACCATTAAGAACGGTCAAACCTCCAAATATTGGTGCATCGGTGTCAGCAGTTGTTAAAGTCCTTCAGCCATCCTGTTGGCTGGAGTGCCACCTCTTGACAGCCCTCAGAGCTCGTTCAGGAAGAATAGAGGCAGGGGCACTAGGACACTCTGGGACCTGGTGCCAGTGGAGTGGCAGCTCCCTGAACCTAAGCAGCAATGAAAGAGGGTGAGAATTCTTCAGGCACTGCAGACTAGAGGGAAAAAAAGAAGAATAAATTGATTAAGAAGAGTGAGTGTTTCATGCACTGTGTTTCAGGTAACAGAGATGACTATGGCAGCAAAAAAATAAAAAGAAACTATGGATATAATTTAAAAAAAAAAAAAAAGAGACATGCCTAGATTCCTTCTAGCACTGCAGCCACGTTCATGCTAACGAGCCCTGCCACCTTTCTGCCTTCTCCTTCCTGCAGGCAATGTGCCTCTTTCCAAACTCTAGGCAAGTTGCTACGGAAACCATCAGCATGGCTACAGAAATAGGGAGGAATTATAGATTTCATCCACATTTGCATAATCTACATTCACCAAAAAAAAAAAAAAAAGGAGAAAAGGCACAAAAAGGCAGGCCCTGTTACTGAGACACTTAGACCCTAGGGGTGAAAGAGCCCTCAGCAGAAGGGATCTCAGCTGAACATCAGCCCTTTGAGCCAAGGTCACCCTGAGGAAAAGCCCATCGGCAAACTCTGTCCCTCTTCAACTGAGAGCAGTTAGTTAGTACAAGATCCTCATCCATGACTTTCATTTGTTTCTATGTTATTTAACTCATGTAATCTCTCGCTAGATGGGTCACAACACTCCTTTAGTTTTGCCTCTTGACCCCACACATTGACATAATATTTGGAATTTATTCCTGTTTGCAAGCAAAGATGTTTGGGGATCGTTTCAACACTGGTTCCTCTCTGAGGAGACACTAGGCGTAGATGTCTCCACCTTAAAATTCGGCCATCTGAAAAAAAAATTAAAAATAAATGTGACAATGCAGGAAAAGGAAGCAAGGTGGTAAAAAGAGCAATGTATGACATGGGCTTTCATATAGCAAAGTACACGCTTAGCTCCAGCCTTTACATTTTCTCCCACCCCTTTGAGAGATTAAAATAAGTCTATATCGTCTGTTAAATATGGAGAAGAAAAAAGGTGAAAATAGCACTGTGTACAGAGAAAGCAAGCTGTAGAAGGAGAGAAAGAGGAGGTAGGGGACCAAGAATTGCTCCTGGGGCTTATTTTACTTATTTCAAATTAAAATACGCTTAATACATGCTGAGCAATCGCTTCCTCAGAAATTCTTTTGCGACTTAAAGCTTCCTAATGGCTGTGTATAGAAGGATGGAGTAAACTGGAAGATTCAAACCATGTTATTCTAATTCTTCATGTTGCATTAAATGAATCCTGTATAGAGAGAATCTACACAGAACTTTTGTCTGTCTTTTTTTTTTTTTTTGTATTTTTCTTCTTCCTTCAAGCCTGCAAAAATGCCTCCTGAACAGCTGAGCTGTGTTTTTCATGATTAATTTAGCTTCATCTTTACCCTCGGTACCCTGTTGTTCTTTATACTGCTCTCTCTGTCCTGCTTCATTGAAATAAAGAAAGGAAATACAAGGTAAATTGCATTTCGTGATACAACTTTCAGAGATATAAAAACTAGGCAATCATTGCAAGTTTAGGACTGGGGGAAAAAAAAAAAAAGCCCCAATCCACTAAACACTTATGCAGTCATAAGCACATGAGTAATTTAAGTGAGCTTTTGGATTCAAGCCAATACATAAATGTTAAATATGTGCCTGGCCCAGCCAATGCACACAATCTGTTGCTAAATGTGACATTTACATGTGTATGTATATATATATATATATCTTTTGCATTTTTGGAGATTAGAAAAGTTGTTTATAAACCAGAACATAAGGCTAAAATCATGATTAAAATTGTCCTGAAAGTCTCTTTAGTGATATTGTGGAGCATTGTATGATTTTCCTTGCAAAGGGCTTGAAAAAAAACCCAAGAGTCGATGCAATTTACATTTAACTTGTATTCAAGTAAACCTGGCACATAGACAAGCTGTGAAGAGTAGAATAAATAGGTTCTATGCACAATCCAAACTTTCAAGACAAGTAAACTCTGTGGAGTATTTTTCATAATATCCATTTCAGCGGCATTGAAAGACAGCTGTGAGTTGAAATTACAGTTTAATTGGCTTTAACGCATTTTCCCCAAAATCACAGAAGAACAGCATCTTATCTTTTTTTTTTTTTTAAAAAAACCTACCCTGAAAGTCAAGGGGAGGAGAAAAAGAAAAAAAAAAAAGAAAAAAAAAAGCTGTTTAACTCTCCAAGGAAAATAATTGTTTCAGTTTGACAGGAAAATTGAACTAACTGCATTGAAGGATGAGTGAGTTTAATGTTTCCAGACTCCAGGTTTTTGCAGGCTTAACTGTCAAATAATAAAATAAAACTCAACTTTTTGTGGCTTAGATTACATACTCATATTTTAAGTATGATTTATAAAATCCAGGCAAAGCTAAACAAACAGAGATACCTCAAAACTACCACAACATTTAAAGAGAAGGAACCTACTCTGTGTTCTTTTTATATAGCAATAACCTGATCCTGTGATAAATTTGCCTCACTGGGACTCTTGACTTCATCCATCACACTCTCGTGAATTTGAAGAGGCACTTCCAGAGTTTTTGTTCAAATCTTATTGATGTCAGCAGTCATCACATTGAATGAGCAGATCTTAAGTTAAGTCTTTAAAGGACTTCATGCCATTATTGCTACAATTGGCCTTTACTTATCTTGTCCCAAAGGAAACTCACTTCGCACTGAGGCTCCCTACGTGTTCACAGTCAGATCAGGCAATACACAGAAGGTGGAGGGAGGTGGTGGGAGGGAGACAGTAGCATGAGCCTTTGAGGAGAAGGGAGTGCTTGCTCTGGCCCACTGGTAGGGAGATCCCACACTTTGCAATTTCTAACTCATTAATCTCCACTAATGTCAGCTACACAATTAATATTTTTCAAAATCAGCACAGAGCCAGACACTTTCTTCCAAATAATACGATTTTTGCATTTGCTACTTAAACCATTTTTTTTTTTTTTAAACAGTGAGTCTTTTTTACACAAATAGAACAGAGAAAGCTTATTTTTACACTATCATGCCCTGGTCATTCTTTTGTCCTAATATTATTTGTTTTCTCTGTTCTTAGCTTGGGAGGAAGCTTTTGCTAGAGACATTCTGAAATTGGATGGGTAGCAACACTCTCAGCAAACATTAGTATGTACCTCCTCAAATAGTTACCACTTTGTCTGAAAACAGCTACTACATCCAAAGGGGTCAGAAAGGGAGTAGAGGTTTGACAGATCCTGATAAAATTTATGCTTTACTAATTGATTTTAAACAATGCATTCTTTTCTTCTTCTTCCTGCCCGCAGGTTTTTACTGCGGTATTAACTCAAGGGGCCAGAACAGCTTGCTCTTCAGCAAACTGATTAAATATTAAAAGATGTGCATTAAAAAGATTTAAATCTCCTTAGTCATTATGTACTTTTTTTTTTAAAAAAAAAAAGGTTATAAAGGAAGAAACTTTGGTAAAATAATTGAATTATGCTAAGGGTAAGTGGAAAGAGCAATGGCTTCAGGAAGATAAAAGTGCTATCAGGCAACAGCAAGAAAGGGAAAATAAGCAGGAGGAAGGAGACTTTCAAACTAATTTCAGTAGTTGAAATAATATGGTCAATAAGGCTTCAAAGATGATTCAGAGTACCTTAATCCAGAGCTCAAATCTAGCCCTTCATTATAAACAACCTAGATCCTAACATAAGTGTTCAGTTTAGAAGACTATACAGAAACTAGAGAAATATACTCCTTTAAAACTATTTATTTTAAAGCTGTGTTTAACTAACCTTTTTCTGCAATTATACTGAATTATTAAACATTTTAGCCAAATGTGTTTCAGCTATACTTCCACGGGTATGTATGTGGTCTAATAATGTAGTTTTAAATAATTATTCTTCAACTTCTGGCAAGTGATGCAATCCTAAATAATTCCTCACAAAAAATTACCTTCTATCTGATAAACACTGGCTTTCCAGACTTCAACAAATTACAGCTTCAACTTGCTTCATTTGAAATGGACGGCACATTGCATTTTGCCTTCTCAGCATGCTGGAAGGAAGGTTATTAAACTGGGATCCTGAAACTGCTGAGTGGATTTTTATATCAGCAATGTTAAACAAACCCATCACCTATATCATCTATATTAGTGTCAGGTTATCTCAGCTCCCCTTGCAATAAAAAAGTAGCAGAGAAAATCTTAAGTTTGTAAAAAATGGCAGTACTATTCCAAATCAGAGGAATGCATGCCTAAAAATGACTGTCCATTAGAATGGGCGTGGAAGTTCTCTATGTATTTGAACAAAATGTAAAAGGATCTGCTTGTTCGAATTTCCTTGTGTTGTCTCTTTTCACCTCATGAGCACTTCACATTTCAGAAAAGTGGTGTTTAAAATTCACTTAATTCATTTCTCTGTCTGGTATCTTCAGGAACCTCTTGTAAGTCCTTGCTGTCTCTTGACAAATCACATAAATAACAAAGGAAAAATAAAATATTTCACTTCGCCAAGGGCAAAAGACATTTAATGTTTTGATTTTAGCACATTTGCAATACCTCAGATTCTAAAAACATCGAGTCCTCCCTATTTTCTGGATGAGATGAGCTCATGAATGGAGATTAAATTAGAGAAAACACAATCACATTACCAGTATAGAAAACAATAACGCGCCTTTCCTGCTTTACTAACATCACCAATATAAGTCCTTTAAGCAAAAAAAAGGACAACACAGGCCATATTCATAGTTATAATTTTCTATATTACACACGTAAGCAATTTATTCCCATTAAGTCCAGGCCTATTCGAAGTGACTTTTGTTCAGTCATCTTTCAATCAGACTACAAAGATTTATTCTGTTGTGCATGATCATAACAAAGAAAAAAAAATAAAATTCTAAAGTTGACACTGTTTATTCTTGGTGAGAAGAAGAACTTTTGTGGGTACATCACATCTGTATTTTTCATTATTGTCTTATTCTGTTCCTCCTTTATGTTGCCATAACTTTAACTTTGAAATGAGCTTTACTCTACAAATTGAACTCTGTTAGATCTTGGATTGTACAAATTCCAGGATACTCATAACCCACAGGAAGAAAAAAAAATGCTTCTAAGACAGTCTCTCTAAATCATTTGAAACAGAAGGTATGAAAAGCTAAGATTTCTCACTACAGAATTTCTTTGCCAAAAGAAAAACATAGAACATCTGTGTGAAAGATATTTTTTTTCCCTCACTTAAGCATTTGGTAGAACTCCATATCAAGCACATGTCTTCAAACGGCTAGAACTTGCTTTGCAAATTTTGTCCTTCCAAGTGAATACCACGTAGATTTTCATCACGGAAATTGATGGTTCACAAACTTTTCTATTAAATGTAATTTCTAAAATTCACTCACCTCATTCGTAATTCTGGGTATTTTTGGCATTTCTTTAAGAGTCTTGTTACTGAATTAATGAAATTTCTTATGTTCCATGCTTTCTTGCTGCAGATCAGTTTGCAGCAGGCATGACTTCTTCTTGGCCATATTTTTCTTGCTACTTGGCAAGATTCTCATGGTTTAACTTCTGCCAGCAGCTAAACATCACTCACCCACGGCTTCCCACACACACACTCCCTCCTGTGGGGTGGGACAGAGAATTGAGAGGAAGGAAAAAAGATGAGACCCCAAGGGTTGAAATAAGGACAGCTTAATAAAGCCACACAAAAGAGAAGAAAACAGTAATACCAATAATGCTTATGAAATAACATACAAAGCCAGTGATAAAAACCACAAGGCTCCACCTGTACCTGAAACACCGCTTTCCCTTCTCTGGCCACAAGCTGAAGCCACACATTGGAACTAGTTGTGAACAGCCACCTCTGCCCTGGGACAGCCCTTATATAGGGACATGACATCAGTATGATATCAGCTATCTCACTGTATTCTCCTTCCAGCCTCATTCCAGAAACATGGTCTAAGAGCTTAACATCTTTGAACCAATTTTAGAAAGGCTTGCCTCTGTTTCTGCATCAGAAGCTTCTGCTTCACTTCAGACAATAAAACACAGTAGTTTTGAAGCGCGGGCCTAACTGTTCATTTATCTCAGAAAAAATAGTGAATTTTTTTGGTCTTACAGGGTATAAGGATCTGCTTTAAATATCTTACTCCAAAAAGCAGGGAGATTGTAGAAACAACTTCTATCTGGACTCCTTTCTTTTGACATATTCAATATGACTTACAAAATAATGAAGTCTAACATGATTCTTAACATGATTCCATCAAGTTGGCACTAAATGGAAAGGATGTTATTGATTTGTCTTAAAGGGCCTGGTTTCTCAAAGTCACAAAATCCTGGAACTTCCATCCTCATCAGCTGCTCAGCAGACATTGAACTGCATTTAGAGGCAGGCCTCAATCTGCAAACTTGGACAATCGTGATTTTTATGAAAGACATTCAGAAATTCAGCTTTTCATTTCTGATCTGTGACATTCTGCACATCTACACCCTGCACATCCAGACCCAGTTTACTGAAGGCTGTAAGATTCACTGATGTAAAATTAGCCCCCCGTCCCTACTGCTTGGCGAGACATGCTCTGTATTTATTTACACCAAACTACAGTATTACTTGGCTTATTGTGCCTCCAGTAATTCGGACTCCTGAGGAACACACAAAATCTGTTTCTCGCAGTGTGATAACTCCTGTCTGCTCGCCATCCCTGACACACACATTAAATTATAGCTGACCATGCACGGGTAGGCCCGAGTAGCTCCAAGTAGGAGGACAGAAATGGCAGTGACAAGCCCTGTGGGATCAATACTGAGCCGCAGAGCTGCCTCTGGGCTTCCAACACCCCTCAGCCCATTCTCCTCTTTACAGCAGTCTCCTAGAACTGGTGTGACCCTGAGCATTTGCTCCTCACACCCACTCCAAGAGAGGGAAAGCCACCTAGGGCTGCTTTCAGCCTACCAAGAATACCCTAACAGAAATGCTGTATTTCGTATTAAACTGTGAAGGAAACAGAAGTAAAAACAAGGCCCTGAAGCAAGTTTTGTGAAAATTTAAGAGGCCTACTTTAGCACCTAGAGCTTTAACAAGCCTATTACTTCCTTTACTGCCCGAAAGAGCCAGATGTGCTCCTAAGGGCCTGTTACATTTATATCACCACAGGTAGAACATTTTTCTGTTGGTGCCCACACAATCCCATGTTCTTAGAGCCGCAACATCTGCAGCTCTCCCATGACCTCATTTTGAGGAAGGAAAGGACCTTGGAGTGAACTAGATTGCATAGTATCAGCCATATAATGTAAGCCACATGAAAAAATGATGACAAACTGGAATGAGCATTGTTCTGAGTCTGTTGCTTAGACAATTATTCTGCCTCAAAACGTTTCTATTTGGGACAGTGTAATATTTAGGGTGGAAGGTGTTAAGTATAAATCACAACAGTATACAATGACTGAAGCAATCATTACAGTTGTTTTAAATTTTTTGTGCAACAGTGTAATAATCTGCTTCAACCTCCAATTATCAAAAGAAAGTTTTTCTAATTCCTCTTCATTGTGCACTTTTGAGTTGTTGAAAAATGGCAGC
This sequence comes from Baryphthengus martii, assembly GCA_013396935.1. Taxonomy (NCBI): domain Eukaryota; kingdom Metazoa; phylum Chordata; class Aves; order Coraciiformes; family Momotidae; genus Baryphthengus; species Baryphthengus martii. The sequence goes on from VWZK01016058.1 coordinate 47,335, forward strand.
TGAATTTGTTAGCAGCTTTGAAAAAAAGTTCTTACTTACCATGTTCTGTCTTTGCTCTATGTAAATTTTTAAGTGGTTATAGACTAATGACTTATCTCAACTGGAGTCATCCATATAAAATTTTAGTTACTAGGAATAATCACAGCAGAAATGGAATTGCTTTTTGAGAGAGGCCAAAGCTTGGAAACTTGCAAGGCAATGACTTTTTATGAAATACATCAAAAACTTGAGTGCTGTCATTCTTGAACTGTGACATTCTGCATTTCTAAACCACATACACCAGGACTCATTTATTTGATCCTAACATTTCTGCCTTTCCTAGCAGCGAAGACCTTTTACAAAAATACTGTAATAAATATGGAAAGATTATACAAAAAAAACCTGTCAATGTATAGATTAAAGCTTGTGTAAGTCTATTATTCCTGAATATACCACTTTGGAAAGTGGTTTTCTCAGAAAAAGTAATTATTCAGTTGAAATGCAGCAGATGATGCTCAGAAGTCAAGGCAGAAGTCAGATTTCACATTTTGCTTCATTTCCTTCACTTCTGCCATCACACTCTACAACTGCTCAGAGCAGGCTCTGACTCCCAAAGTCTGGTTCTCGTGAAGCCAGTGGCATCTCCAGCTGGTAACTTAGAGGATCTTCATCGAGCTTCAGAGCTTTCAAATTTAAATGAAGCACCACATGAGATACATGTATCTCTCTGAAGGATGGTGCTTCCATGGGGAGGAATTCAGCCCCACAGTGCTGTCTACCAAGGGCAGAAGTCAGATTTCACAGTTTGCTTCCTTTGTTTCCAGCATCACATTCCGCAAAGCACTAACTTCCAAAATTACTTATTTGAGATTTCATCTGTTAGTGAGGGAAACAATTGTGTCTGGTTTTACAAGATAATCACAGAAACATACTGAATTTTCCTTATATATGCTACTGATTATTTAAAATATGGTGTGTGGGGTTTTTTCCCCGCCTCTCTCTTCCTATTCACAACCCATCTTGCCAGGACTCAAAATTTAGTCAGGAATTGAAGAGGTTGTTAGTTTAGCTGTAATTTTATCTGCTCAACTAATTTCCTTCTGCCTGGAACCTCTCTCATTACTATCACATCTATTCTTATATGAAGACATTTTCCAAACAAAAGATATGAGGCCAAGTTCCAAATGAAGCTGAAATAATTTTTGCCAGATCCGGAGTCGCTCTTTTGTATCTTGTACTAGGAGAGGAATATTACTTTTTTTCATTATTGTCATATGTTGCTCATTTCAGTCCTCCATTATTCTTAGGCAGTAGACTTTTATCTTACTGTCTTCTCCCCTTCATTAGCTGCTAATCGTCCTGTTTTATGTGGAGCCTGGATGGTCTTAAATGTCGTAATTAGCACAACGAGTCACTGAGTACCTCAGAAGTGAGACTTCAAGTGCATTGAGCTGAAACATTTTCCTTTGTCTTGTTTGTAACAAAACCTCTGTTAAATGCAGGCTTCTTCAGATTCAGTCAGGTACATCCTCTATAAAGCATCTTCCACATTTACAAACGTCTTGCAACGCCCAAGCCCTCTCTTAGCTGCCCAGGAGATGACATATGGAAAAAATTAACTTCAATTATAAGTAAGATGTGGTTGCTTAGGGTTCTGTGGTGCTTTCTCCTAAGAATGAACTAAGGGATCATGCAATGATTCTATTCAAAGAGTTCCTCTCCTAAAAAGAGTTGGTAAAAGCATTCGAAGTCTTTTGCAAAGTTGGTTTTACGGGTTGTACCATAATTTAGGCTCGGTGAGGTGAACTGTTACGCCATCGCAAAGCTGCTGAATGACAAATCTAGAATACAGCTTAATGAAGAAGCCCTAATGACTATTGATCAGATGATTTTTCTTTTCACTTAGAACATCAAATCGGTGGAACCCTAGAGCAGAAAATGGATACGAATGCACATAGAAATAGGATTGTGTACTTTTTTTTAGGACTGATGTGTTCATCCACCAACAGCTGCACTCCTGCGTTTTTAGGTTTTCAATTCTTTTTCAACACCTCTCAATTCAGCCTGGCCACATACCAGTCTGAAAAAAACCCCACGACGGTCAATTGTTTAAGACCTTCAACTTTACAGCCTTGAAAAACGAACAGCATTTCAGAAGGACTGCAAGCTTTTAACACTGTTGAGAACACAGTGTGCTAAATATTAGACTCAGAGCAGAGGGCTTGTTTTTCTAATTCTTTTTTTTCCCCCAGAACTGTCTTTCTAATGGGTTTGCATAACACTGACGATACACTAATCCACTTACATGTTTTCAGAGAATGTAACTGAAACCTGGAATGCCCCCAAGCCAAAGTGACAGTAGGCAGCAGCGTCTCCAGCACTACACTCCGTCTGTGGGGCCACTGCTAGCTGGGTTTTCACAAGTGACCATATCTCCTGAAAAGCCTCCAGTCTGAGGTGTCCTATTCAAAGTCCACAGAAACAACTAATGACTCTCACAGAGCCTTAAACAAAACACACTTCGCTTTTCCAAAAGGTCTTCCAGGAGAGAAGCACAAAGTATTTTTTTCACTTGGACTTTCAAGATAGGTTTTCTTTAGAAGGAAAACAGTGAAGAGATTCTTATTTTTCACTGAAGATCCACAGCTTTCAATAAATTCTATATGAGCTATACTCTTCTGACAATTTCAACAACTGAACGAAAAGAAATCACACCATACTACAAACTAACAGCAATACATAACACATAGTAGTTGCAGGTCTTTAATGAAATCTTATGGTCAATACTAAAAAGAATCAGAGTGAAGACAATAAAAGGACATAAATCTGTATATTGAGTCACAATAGCTTCCAGTTACCCATTTCCAGTTACCCACCTCAATTTTACTTTTTTTTTTTCCCATATCCCTATTTACTTTGCTCCTGTCTTTGACCCTTGCCTTAAGAGTTTTCATGCATTGCTCTTTTGTGCCTCTGCTCCATTTTACATGCACAACGTCCCTACGCTCATTTGCCAGCTCTTCCACAAGCCCTGCATTCTCTCCACTGGTGAAATCACTCCACAGGAGTTTCACCTGTAATGTATTGCTTTTATTTGTCCTAGTTCAGTGGGTGACTTTTGCACTGCTTATTTTTAAGAAGTCTGTAGAACATTCCTTGTTTCACTATCTTGTTCTTTCACCTCACCATCGTACTTCTGGTTTATAGCTGTTTTAGACTGGGGGAAGGCTCAAGCCTACTTCTGTATTTGATGAAAAAGCATTTTAGAATATACTAGAAATATATGTGCATATAGCTATAAATGCAGATAATCAGAATTGCCCGACCAGCTGCTATAGTCACATTTTTATACCAGACATGTCCTTGGAAAAATCAAGATGTACTTAGAAAAGGTGATCAACAAGAACTTTGATCTAAAACTCATTAAATTTATGGGATGACTCCATTTAATTCTAAAGAGTTTTGAAATAAACTCTTTCATGTGTTGTTCAGTCAGTTGTTAAAGCATTTCCTGAGGAAATAACTATTTTACTACTACAGAAACTTAAAATTCCACCATATAAAGCAAGCTGCAATGCATAAATCATTTAAGAAAAAATTCAGTAACTTTACTCAGCAGAAGGACAGCTAGAAAAGACAAAAAAGAACAAATCTGTGCTTGCCAATTCGTGTTTCTTTGAAGGCTGGTGATGAAAATTAAAGAGAAGCAAGGAAATTATGGTAGAAATTGAAGTAATCTGAACTAAATTGAATTAGTGCAAGGATGTGCTTAAGTAATTTTTTTACAAAAAGAAGCCTATATCCTCAAACCCTTCTATAGTCATAACAAAATATGGAGAGACATGAGGAATCAACAAACCAACAAAACGCTACCAGGATCTTTGAGAATTTGGTAGCCTAGAGACATGACAGATGGCCAAATAGCAAATGCGTAGACAGCCAGGTTCCTATGTGGAGCAAAACTTTTTCCAAATTCTCTCAAAATGTGGTGACTTAATTAGCTGAATTTTTTTACCTTCTACATTTGAGAAATTCATAGCAAAGAAAAAGTTGGCCAATTTCAGAGCATTCTGTTATTTTAAAACAAGAAGACCCAGAATCTCAAAGAGTTTTTATTTCAGCTCTGCAGATGGAGAAACTGAGGAGCAGATGGTTTGAGGGGACTTCTTGTGCACTGAGAAACTCCCCTTGAATTCATTCATGCAGTGGACACAGATTTGGTGAAACAAGTTTGCACAGCAGAGCTAACAACTACTGGAGTTAGAAATAGGATCTAATAGGTGCCTCAAACTCAGGATTCAGCCTCCAGATCAAAACAAATCTGGTTTCTTGAAACAAGAATCTGATAGCTTTTCAGAACTCATTTTCTGCTAATCATTGCATGAGGTTTTGTATTGCAGAAGAACACCTGCCAATCTGTGGTTTCTTAAAGCGATTAATTTTCCAACTTGCCTTTATCACAGATACGTGAGATGGACCCAATTTTTGGAAAAAAAAAAAAAAAAGAGTTCTAATAAATTGCACTTTATTTTGGGTGACTTCAGAAATTTATAGGCAAAAAATGAAAGGCAGATTTTGATGGGGTTTTGGGAGGATACCTGGTGGTGCTGGTGTCTTTGAAGGACCTTCACGGGCCTGGCACAGCTGTTCTCTGCTGCTCAAACCTGTTGTTCTTTCCTGTGTTTTTGGCCTTTTCAGCAACAACGTTTAGAATAAAGCAACTTATACATCTAGCTCCAACAGACTTAACTGAAAGGATAGATGATGCAAATGATGACTTCTACATTTCCCAGTGTTTCTTCTCTAACGTGAGCAAGCCAAATTCATTCAATAATTTTATTTTGTAGAACTTCTTGCCTATGACTATTCCCAGACTTACTCCAGCTGGCTCATACCTCTCTTTGCCCATGATTGGACACAGTCCTCAGTGAAAACTTTACCACTGTTGGAACAAGAAGAGTTACTTGGAATACTATCAGTGTTATACTCTTTTGCACATTGACAGTAAGATCTATGCCTGATTTTGCAAGATCACCACATCGCTCAGTGAAATATAATAATATAATTATTATATAATATAATGAGTAATATAATAATTATAACCCCATAACCTTAGAACTTTCTTCAGACTAGCTGCTTAGGTGGTTGTTTTCTAGTCTAGATACCGTTAATGATTTGTACTTAGATATAAGAAATGTTCACATATATAATTGATTCATTTTGATACATGATCTTGGAAAAAAAATCCAGTTTATGTATGTGTTTTGCTTTTTTCTTATGTATTTTTTTCTTATGTAAAGTCTCTTCATTTTTGAATACTGTATGAATAAAATGACAACACTTCAGAAAATTTCACATTTTTTTCCCCGCAGGCAGTGTAAGCTTATTTATACCCACACCGTCACATGAAAGAATGTTTTTCTATTCTGACAGAAAAGATAGATCTGCAATTGTTAAATTAAAAAAGCCTACTAATATTTGCTCCCTGCAAAATTTACAGCGCTCAGATATGTTTGATTTTGCTGGACACATTTCTAATTTTTCTGAAAGTCCAATTTCTCAGGTTGCATGGCACTGTATTTTATGCAATGAGCTACGGCAGCAATCCAGTCACTGGGACACTCTCATCTCTCCTAGTCTGAGAGGAATCAACAAATCATTAGCACTTCTATCAAAGTCCTTTTAATCATGTCCCATCACTTGGCATACATGCAGCAGCATGGATTAGCCCTAGAAGTTAAACCACAGAATCTGAACCACCTGGCAGCTGGAAGTTTTCAGAATTATCTGGTACTGGGATCTACTTAATCCTTAAGAGAGGAAGATTTCTTTGCCTTGCCATTCCCGCCTCGTGATCTTCATTGCAAAAAAACCACAGAAAGATATTTCTAAACCACTTGTCTGGGAAATGTATGCTCAGGTTTTTTATCTCCTCATGTTCGGTTTTTTTTTTTCTAAGAAATTATTGTTACTTAGACCTTTACAAATGCATGTTTTTCTCCCCTATTATTTCTTAGTATTAATAAAAGGAACTGCATAATTTAAAACTAAATGTTTTATTTCAAAGTGCCAGCTGTTCTTACATACATAATAATAATTGAAAATTGCCTAGGCAACCTGCATAACTACTCGAGACATGAGAAGCCCTCCTGTGATACTGGCTCATTCTCTGCTTTAGGCAGGAGCAGCAGATAGCCTGGCATCTGTAGCCTTGCACCACCCTCTCTAGAGATGGTAGCTCTGCCCCTCACCTTCACCCTGGGTACACAATTCGAGTGAGGCTGACGCTGGCTTGAGGAGCTTGGTCTCCTTTTATTGCTCTTGCAAGCAAAGGAGGATGTTTCCCCCATGGATGCGTGAGAGCGGCTCTGCCTCTCTGGCCTCTTGAGGAACCCTGAGCCAGTGAGCCCAAACAGACTAAAGTGAGCCTTTGTGAACTGATCGCCTTCTCCCCTCAAACAAACTACGGTGAGCACATCATCCACATCCCTTACTCCAGTGGCTTGTGAAGTATTGTCATGGTTTAACCTCTACCAGCAGCTAAACGCCACACATCCACTCACCCACCACTTTCTTTCCCCCACCCCACCTCCTGTGGAATAGGAAGAAGAACTGGGAGGAAGAAAGAGATAAGGACAGCATAATGACCAACACAAAGAGAGAAGAAAACAACAGTAATAATGATAGTACTAATGAAATGATAGGCAAAGCAAGTAACTGAAACAACAAAATAATAGAAACAACAAGGTTCTACCTCTACCTGAAACGCCACTTTCCCTGCTCCGGCCACAAGCTCAAGCCACACACTGGAATAAGTTGAAAACAGGTACCCCTGCTCTGGGGCAGCTTTCCCCTTATATATGGGGCATGACATCAGCATGGTATCTACCATCCCATTGGCTGGTTTGGCTTTTTTTATCCCAGCTGTGGACCATCCTAACAACTTGGGCCAGCTGCTGCTTGTGAAAATTAACCCAAACCAAACCCAGGACAAACATGGGAGAATGACTTTAAAGCTTTCCTTGCCACATTAAGCTTTTTCTAAAAGGCAGTTGTCAGGCAACTGCTGATAAGAAAACCAACTGGGAAGTTTGTTTGTATAAGCTTAAATTACAGATATTTTTGTGAAAAACAATAGAAGAGTCAGTTCTGTGCCACACCATGTTTATTAGTGCAATATTTTCCATGTCAATGTGCTTAATTTACAGCTAATATGCCTCTGATTTTTAGCCCTATACATAACCAGCAACAAGAAGGCCAGCTTGATTCCTTTCTATCTCCTTTTTAATAAAAATTTAAGTTCTACTCTAAAGGTATATCCACAAAAGCAAATAGGTACCCAAGGAAGCAGAGTGAATTTGAGTTCAGGACCACACTTAGGGAAAGTAGAATAGTTTCTGTAGGAGATACTTGGGAATTGCTTATTAGAAGTGTGAGAATTGTATTCTGGTTTAAAAGAGTGCTTTTCCCAGTTTTAGTCAGCATTAATCTCTATAGTCTTATGTCAACGTTCAGGAGAGTCTACAGATCTTAGAGAGACTGATTTTTTTAATGAAAATAAAGTGTTTGGCTGCAAATATAAGTGTTTCTACAATGTTTAATCCTCTGCAATATGTCTAAACCATATGATTTTCATTGTCTTACCCATATCTTTATCTTCACACTTGCATCTACCTATCTTGATGGTGAGATAAGAAACGTAAGATGTGTTTTAAAACCCTCAGTCTTAAAGAAAGTTTCTCCAAAAAAACTGTGAGCAATTTCTAATGGCTGCCTTCAGATTCCTGTCTCAAAATTGTCGTATACTATACAAAAAGTAAGCCAAGTACAACAGATTATACAAAACTAAAGACTGAAGGTTCATAGCATGCATACAGACGACTTAAAAAAATATATCCATGTCATCTCAGTGCTTGTAATGGTCAAAGGTGCCACATATGGCCTATACAAACTGCTGCAGGCACCTACAACACATGACAGAAATGCCTCAAAAGGAACCAAAAAAAATGGGTAAAATTAATCAGTTTTGAAGCTCTTTAAAAAAAATAAAAACAAAACGAAAAATAAATAACTCATCAGCATTTGAGAGAATAAACACCAGAAGGAGCCCTCAAGGAGGTATGTGTCTTACTGAATTTTAAACAAATAACAAGGTAGTTAACTTGCATGGTAAATATATTGTCTTTTGATTCCAGTAATTTCTTAAAAGGAATAAAATTATGTTTGTTTATCTCAAGCAATTACCAGAAGTGCGTAAGTTATGTTATTTGCAAGTACCTTTTCAGCACCAAGCATGAATTACAGAACAGAATTTCTGTTGTATTTCAAGTGGGTTTAAACCACAATGTGTCCTACACATGAAATTCATGCTCCATAAGTCTTCTGGACAGAACTAAGGTTATGCAAACACACTATTCATCAATTTTTTAATCCCATCACATTCTACCTGCATCATCACACTCACTTCTAGAGTTAATTGGGTTATTTACAAATCTGAATTTAAACCATCAGATCTATTTTTCCAGGAACCTACTTACCCCCAGCCCGTCACTGCAGCACCTACACACAAGACTGTCGTGTGTAGAAATACGACACACATCATGTGAAGGCTTTTTCACAATTCAGTCTCTACGTGTCTCTCATCCTGGTTCTTGGTTCATGCTCCCAACCAGTTCTGTCTCCACGTAACCCAGGTAGAGGACTCCTGGTCTGACCTACTCATCATAGTCACACCTATAGTAAATTGATTTCTTCAGCCAGGAAGAGTTGGTACCATTACAGCTGTGAAATTGCTTAAATCAATAGACCATCCTTGTAAGGGTATCTGAAAATGCAGCTACTCCTCCAGGGTTATTTTTAAAACATACTGACATCCAGCTTCTTTGGGGAGTCAGCTGCTTTAGCACTTCCAAGTTAATCTTATTTGCAACCACCCTGAAAATTTTGTCCACCTGATTTCTTTGATCTTCCAACAAGTCTCTGTGACATGTCTGGGAGCAAGCTCCAGTTTGCCAAGTGCAGATTCACGCTGCTGCAAGATCATCTTTCCACTCTTGGAGCTGCTAATTGAAGAGCTAGGCTACCAGCTTTGTAAGGCACAAAACATTCCCAGCTTTTCTTTGATAACTGCCACAAAGATACCAATAGCTTCTGTTCAAAGGAAATTTGGAATGCACAGCCAGCTTCTACCAATGCAAGTTTTCCGTGGATACTATTTAGCTTCACTTGTTGAAAACAACTCAATAGTGTGGTGTGGAACAGAACTAGCATCTGCACATACACTTGTGCCCAACACCCTGTGCTTTGGCATAATGATATGCCAAAACATGATCAAATCTCAGATCAATCACAGCATTGTCTACAAGAACTCTTACTAACAAAGCAGAGAGTAAGGAAACAAAGAATTACAAAAAGACGACACCTCCTCTTTCAGGTGCTCAGGCTGTCTCAAAAAAAAAGAGATTTCAATTTGTAGCAACAAAACCAAGACCACTTAAAAACGTTCGGGGGAGAGAGAAAAATCCTCAAATACAGACCTGACAAGCCTCCCACGCTTGGTGAGACACACACGCAGCTGGCTCCCGTCTTGTGCTCCTCCTCGAGCAGAGCTGTATCCCATTTCTTTGCAGTGCAGTGTCACAGCCTCTCTCCTCCACAGACGTGGCCTTAGGAATCTGGGTCTAACGCAGCAGGTCTGACACTACCTGAGCAGGGACCACTCTCCAAGGAGCCCGGCTAAAAGGCTGAGGGTCCTGCCTCCACAGCCCCTTGAGATAACGTAGCTCACCTGAAGCTCCTCAGGCAGGTCACTTCTCCTATGGCATGAGCCATTCCTGGGTCTCCCATCTCTCCAGAGGAAAGATCTGCATAACTAGAAAGGGACTGTCAGAAGATTTCATTTAGTCCAGGAATGAAGCCACTCTCTAGAACGTGGGGGGTCCACGTTACCATCCCTGAATATTCATTTTCAGCCAGTCTCCTGTATTCCCAGTAAGCACACAGCACCTGAACTGCATCCCTTCCAGAGGCTGTTGTTTGTTTTCACTAAAAATCACACCCTTCCCTGAGAAACCTCCCCTCAAAAAGTTTTACTAGAGCAATTAGATTTGTGAAGAATTTCGGTTTTGACAAAACAAGACTTCCTAGCGATAAGTAAAGCTCTCACAGTCACATCCTAGTGCATCAATGTATGCTATTCCCTGGGATGGGATGAGCTTTGTTCCTTGTTTACATGAAGGAAAGCAGGGGCAGGAACTCTTTCTGTCAGCTGTCGTAATTAGCGAGAAGCTAATGTTCACTGAAGAAAGTTTCTGGCAAGTTGTCAGCCAGAAAATTGAGAATCAGAAAGAAATTTCTCTGACTTGAAAAACAGGTTGTAGCATTTGAGGCCGTGTAACGCAAGGCTTGGTTTCACTACACAAGGCTGATCCGTGTGGAGTGGAAACAAACAGAAAGAGGTACCTGTTGAGAGAGAAGAAAGGGAAGAGAATAACTGACAAGGGGAAAAAAATGTTATGGCAATTTGCAGGGATGTCTAAAGCATCCAGTTTATCTTGTTTACTAAGCTGGAAATTCCCAGCTATAGGTCACAGCAGCAGCCCTTCTTTGTCTGCCCATTTTCGCATATCTTCTGAGGGAATTCACCTTGCGCTTGCTACACAAGTGCTTCTGTCTCCACTGAGGACAACGAAGAATATTGAACTGGAAACGACTTAATCAAAAAGCCACAGAGGTTTGTAGGATTCACCATGTCCAATTGGACTGTCGCTCTAGCAAGATCATTTGTCATTTGCCTTACCTTGCTCTTTCCAAGAGCCACAAATTTTAAAATTAAAGCTGCTGCCCTAAGTTTTATTTGTGAGACAAATAACACTCCTGTGAATATAGGCCATAAGCAGACATCTGTTCCCAAACCCATTCGAGGTGTTGCCACTGGTATAAAGAGTTTTGGGAGCTGGGTGAGAGAACTTGTATTTGCTACCCGGTTAAAATCAGCATTGGAGGGAAAGCGCACTGAACAGGCTGGTTGCTTCCACAGTTACCTTCCATAAGTGGTGTAACTTAAAGCTGAGCAGCCCTTGCACACAGCTTGTGACAGGTAAATAGGCACAGGCCAGGACTTACCCCAAAAGGAGCTGCCAAAGCCGGTGGCCTCCCAGCACAGCAGTGCTGCTCACGGCAGCAGGTAGCTCCTGCGGTCAGACACTTTCCTCCAGCCAGCAGCTCCCAGTGCTAGAACACCACTTTTCTTTCATTAGTCAAACAGTTGGGTGATTTCTGGATGTCAAAACACCTTTCAGTAAGGTGTTTTTGTCATAAATTACAGCTCAAAATCCACGGTCAGAGATCACTAATACCTTGCACGTCAAGGCTTTATCCAACCACCGCTCCTGAGCCGCACACAGTCCATCAGGCAGCTCCTCAGATATCTGAAGAGGCAGCTAAAGCTTGATTTTTGTTTTTTTCTGGATAGTTACAAAACAACGTTGCCACCACAGCTAGTAATTTATGAAAAAAAGACCATTATGCCTCTGAATTACCAAAACTGCCGTGTATTGGCTCAGAATTTTACACTTCCCTCCAAAAGAGGAGAATATTTGCTTCCTTGCTAGTAAAAGCAAATGTTGATGTGAGTAGAAGATTCTGAAACTGGTGTCACCCCACTGCCCCGATCTACCCCAAGGATATACTCAAAGCCACCAAACTACCATTTAGGAGGCACAGGGGACAAGGTCCCCAGAATTTCAAATTAGGGCTGAAATCGTGATAAATCACACAGACAAAAAAATCTCGATCTTTTACCACTTTGATGTAGTTGTATCTAACTAAATGCTTTCTGATAAAGTTTCAGCCTTAGCATTTTCCTGGCAATTACAATAAAAAAGCTGCTTCTCTTGAGACACTCTTCTCAAATACGGTATCAAGAAATGCTGAGCAACATGCCCTGCTGTTTGCACATGGTATGGAAGCAGCAGGGGGAAGGAAACTCGTTTTCATTCTATATATTCTATTTTATTCTCCTATATATTCTACTATAATCAGTCAGACAAGTAATTTCTGTCAAAGATTTGTGCTGATCTTGAAGATGTGGACAAAATGGGTGTCTTTTCAAAACAAGATTCTTTTGTAAGTGATCCCCATGTCACACAGGCATTGCACTGCTGCAGATAACAAGGGGGAAAATATAGTTTTCACCTCTTTTTATTTATCACGCATAATAGAGCATTTGCTTTCTGATAACAAGGTTTTTTAAAAGTTGAATATAGTTCAAAATATAGCATAGATGATAAACATATAAGGAAAATATTATTAGCTGTTAAAATTGGAAGGTTGCTCAAATATCGTTTTATTTCTTTATTCCCCAGAATCTACTTTATGAAAATACTCACTTTTTTTTTTTTTCCTGTTTTTAGTTTCCTCAAATAGCACTTCTTTATTATCCAGCAGATACAGAATGCCTTGACACATACACCAAAGTACATCGTCAGCTATTCCTTTCCTGAGCAATAGATCTCATTTTAGATTCCATTTTAAAATTGTAGTTTCTCAGTCCTAAGGAAAAGCTGCTTCTCATAACTAGTTTTCCTTCCTATCAGATACCGTAGTTCAGCCTCTAAAATTTCTGGGTGTTCTTCCCAGAGCAACAGCTACCAAAATGCTCTGCTGCACTGAGCTGGGACTTAGAATAAAGCTGGACTTCAACTGCCCTGGTGTTAATATCTGTAACATGTCATAAATCCCAGGAATTTGTGTTATACTGCTGGAGAGGTTAGTGTTGGCTTGATGCTCGAAATAGTGGTTAAAAATATGAAGGTTTTTATCCTCTAGCTTTCTAATTCAATTGCATAAATAACTCTTTTGGACTATGACTAAGCCATGGCCTTTAATTTCATGTGCTAGTGATACATGCTATATGAATAAAACTACTTTTAGTTACGAGTTTTCAACTTTTTTCAATTTCAAAAGCTGTATCTTTATTCTTCTACTATGATGTCAAGACCATCTTCATCCCCTCTCAATGTTCATTTTCACACGTGTGTAGTACGCACACCCCCAGCTGACTTCCTTATTAACTTGAACTCAGCTAATGGACACTCAAGTTGAAAAATCCATATAATACACAGTGACATTTTGCACAGAACCAGAACACCTAGTGTTTTTTCCACACAAAATATTTCTAAATGAGAAGCAGCCGCGAACACAGAAGATGACACCCTAATATCCACATTAATTGATTGGGAATTAACCCCAGAAGCAGGTCAGATGTCCAAGTACCACACTTTTGCAATACCAAATTTTTGGAACCCTCCAAAAGGAGGAGAGGTGAGACTGGCCCAGGCTGCCTGCACGTGTCTGCCCCATGTTGTCTTCTTCCAGGACCGCTGGGGTAGCCTGTCCCTGCTGCCTCATCTACTATCCAGCACTATAAGAGGGTTCTCACCCCTTCCTCCACCTCTTGCTGCCTCCTGGAGATAGGTGGCTATGCGAGAGCGAAGGTAAGTTATTTGTCTGGAGTTATACAGAAAGTGAGGTGCTTTGCAAGGCTTAAATACAAGTTTCTGAAGTCATCATGTGTGTTGCGGTGGGAATAATTGGTTTTGCCTGTTAGTCATTTCAGTCTGGGAGCTGCTGAACAAACAACGGGAATTTAATCATCTGGAAGCAGATTCCATGTGCAAAAAACATGGTATTATTTTTTAATATACTTTCTCGGCTATAAAAAAAATCTTGGGCAACTTCCCTTTGTTGTTCACTGAAGTGTGGTGAGGTGCCTAATTTGACAAGAAAACCTCCAAGACTTCTTTCTGCTGCATCCAGACTTATTTGATTGCTAATGTTCCGTGAAAGAAATAAACCTTTAGAATACATTTTTATATCACTTTTCAAGCCTAATATTTCTATAGCACAGAAAAATTGCTAGGATCTCATATTTTCCTCCCACCGTGATATGCAAGTGTTGTGTATTAACTTCAACCAGGAGCTGAACTCCTCACAGCCTCTCACTCATTCCCCCCAGTGGGATGGGGGAGACAATCAGAAGATTAAAAGTGAGAAAACTCATGGATTGGGATAAAGGTAAAGCAAAACAAAGCATGGAATTCACTCACCACTTCCCCTGGACAGGCAGGTGTTCAGCCATCTCCAAGACGGCCAGGCTCCATCATGTGTAACAATGACTTGGGAAGACAAACATCATCACTCTAAATGTCCCCCCCTCCCACCCTTTCTTTCTTCTTCCCCCAGCTTTATAAGCTGATAGTGATGTCATAGGATTCTTCAACAGTTCATTTGCTCCTAACTTGATAAACACCTTACATTTTCAATTTTTACCTTACTCATCCTCTTTTTGTGAGCATTTAAAGGTCAGAACTTTATTTAGAAAGGTTTATGCATCTAGTAGGACCAAACCAGACCGTGTTTCTGAGAAAATTTGCCATGTAATGCAGACACTCATATTACTCATGGTTTTCTGTAAAGAACAAAGTTACCAGGAAGATGTCTGGTGACCAGATCCAGTGAAGATAAGACCATTCCTCCAAACTCCTCAGCAACAGTAAAAGTGGGAGTAGGAAGACAAAAGACTTGTGCTGGTTTTGTATCTGGCAGGGTTTTGGTAGCAGGGGCTACTGGTGTGGCTTCTGCAAGAAGCTTTGAGAAGCTCCCCAGGCTCCAAGTCAGACCCATCTCTATTCAAGGCTGAGCCAATCTGTGCCCCTGTAGTAACACGTTTAAGAGAGGAAAATCTGCTGGGCAAGTTCCTTTGTTTGGGGAGCTCTTATTTTTTTGGGAGAGGAGTGGGAAGTGGTAGAGACAGCCACGTGGACATTGAGATCAGTGAGGAAGGACAAGAGGCATGTCAGAGCAGCCATTCTCCTTTGGCCCTTGGTGAGGGGGCAAGCTGAGCCCTTAGATATCAACAATGGAAAAGAAGCCCTGGAGCCTGTGGAGGACCACACTGGAGCAGGGAATTGATACCAAAGAAGCCCATTTCTGTGAGGGAAGCCCATGGTGGAGCAATCCATCAGCAGGAGGATTGTAGCCAGAAGAGACCCAG
This sequence comes from Baryphthengus martii, assembly GCA_013396935.1. Lineage (NCBI taxonomy): Eukaryota > Metazoa > Chordata > Aves > Coraciiformes > Momotidae > Baryphthengus > Baryphthengus martii. The sequence continues at coordinate 62,369 of VWZK01016058.1, forward strand.
GCTGGTAGGAGAAGATTATGGAGGACTACATTGCTGCAGGGGAGAATTCTGAGGAGGAAGAAGCAGGAGGAACAATGTGGAACTGACTGGGACTGACCACAACCCCCATTGCCCCATTTAGGCTCGGTTTTCCCCATTTAGGCTTGGTTTTACCAAAAACTTACTTTCAACAAGCCAGTAACTTGTGTAGCTGTGTCTTGGCATCTCCAACTTCACAGGAAAACACAGAAACTTACTAAATTCGTAGGACTGTGTCAAAGAACATGTATCATCATCGATAAAATAAGAACTTTTCCAATCAAGTGCCATTAAAGCATCCAGTATACTTCATCTTCACCTTCTTTGTATCAATCCAGTTAATCCACATGTTAATTCACTAGGTTCTAATTCATCAAATATTTATTTTAGTCTGTTTACAAATTGTCCAGGAAAATAAGTACAGCACTAGGTTTAAGTACGTCCGTTTGTCCACTTTACTGAAAATGGAATGTGATTATTTCCCCCCCTCCCCCGCTCCGTAACGAATATGGCATGGTTTTTCATCAGAGTTGTTAACAAGTGACATATTTGAAGTTTTCTAGCCTCTTGTTCCAAATACACTTTGAAAATTCAGATTATATTATTCACAACCAATAAAGATACAATCATCTTGCGAAATCACACAAAGAAAACATTACACACAGGTGATTAAACACGCGCTAAAAATATACCACCAAGTCACCTTAAATCCCGATATTTTTAAACGTGAAAATGCTTTGCCGCGCACAGACACAGTAAAACCACTTTGGTGTGTAGGCAGCTCATGCTTAAACTGGATTTCCACAGCACAGACAAATGTTACAGATGTATTAGTTGAGGATAGTATTGATTGTTAACTCTGACATTATTTTGCAGAAACCTACAAGAAACCTCTCTCTTCACCATGAAAGAGTATGACAAATCAAGTTGTCAATCTACATGGGTCAGAAGCGATCGCTGCTAGGGCAAAAATTTCTGGCCTAATTCAGTGTTATGACCAAATGTTGCCTAATAAACCTTAGACATTGTGAAGAGAAAAGCCAGAACTTTCCTTATCCAGAATCAGCTGGTACAGCACTATCTGCTGTCTCCCCAAAAATGTCTGTTAGCACTTGCTCAGGTACAGCAAGCATGGTGCCACCACCTGACCATCAGCCCGGTCCTTTTCATTTGAGCTTATTTCCAGGAGGTTCTTGCTCGTCAGTAGTAAACTTGCTTCATTAGGATTTCTGAAACATTCCAGAAATGTCCGTCTGGGTGAGTCTAGTTCAAACTGCAGTGGTAATCTGCGTCAGTCCTAGGTCATTGGACTCTTCTCTCTCTTGAGGGCAGTAAGACGACATTTCCACGACTAGTCATACAGGTTTGTTTGTCCCATCTGCTTCCCTCATATAAGCCGGGTCTTGCACGGTGTTTCTGACTCTGCTGGTGCTCTGCCTGTCCATCCTCATCTTAAAGGGGAAGCAGAAGTCCTTGAAACATCTCTTGAAGTTTTCATCCAAAAAAGCGTAGAGGATTGGATTGAGGCTGCTGTTGGTGTAACCCAGAGCGATACAGAAGTAATAGCTGGATATGGCAGCAGTACTGTGGGAGACATCCCCCAACGCTTCAACCAGCACGAAAATGTGAATGGGAGTCCAACAGATAATAAAGACTGCCACGACCACAAGCACCAACCTGGTGATGCGGCGCAGGTTTCGATCCTTTTCTCGAGACCCTGAGAGCAGCCGTACGCTTTTCAGGCGCAGGATCATCAGGGTATAGCAAACGATTATAATGAGAACGGGAATAACAAACGCAAAGACAAAGACACAGATTTTCATGAAAATGTCCCACCACACGTAATCCCTGTCTGGAAACTGCAAGGAGCATTCGGTGCTGGCAGTATCTAGGAGGGAAAGAAGCAAAAAGAAGAAATTTGCGTTATTATTAGATATTCCAAGCAATTTTATTATCATAGAATAAGCTAGGAAAAGTGATTAGCGTGTAACGTGATATTAATAAATGGAATTATCATTAAATAACTCCAAGGAGAGCTTTCAACTACAATTAAAACTGGGTTTATGCAGTTGTCTCTAGAAATTACTTAGCAAGATAGGGTGTTGTTTTTTTTAAAATGCATAACATTGTATAAAATTTATTTCCCCTGGGATTGTCTAAAAATGCAGAGCACAAAAATAATTTTTTTAAAGATGTTTTCATTTGAATCTCACTGAGATTTAAAGCCAGAATGAATTCCACGTTCAATGAAGTGAAAATCTCAAAATTATTATCAAAACTACATATGTTTTTGTCTGTGGGAGAAGACAGATTTTTGATATCAAGAATCGTGGGAGCCAAATGAGGTTTTGATCGTAGGAAGATTTTGTCAATATGTGCTAATTGTGAAATAATCTTTACCCACGTGACTTCTTCAGTGTAAATGGAATACATGTTCAGTGCTTGCACTCAAAAAAAACCCCCTTATTTCCTGGCAACAATTTCTTTTCAATTAAATAGAAGCAAATCAAACATGTGTGTGCACAGAGTCGAATGAAAGCTGCTCTTTTTACAGATCGTGGCATTGAAAATTCAACCTGAGCAGAGACTGCAGGATCTGAGCCACTGATACCAGCCCACTTCCCTGTCTGGTTGCTCATGTCAAGATTCAGAGTCACAGGCCATCACTTGATTTTTTTGTCCCACAAATGCTCCACCTGACAGGAGGCTGCTAAGGAATGAAATATTCGAGGTTTTGTTTGCTGACCTCACTGGAGCCTTCCAGCGTATAAACCATAAGGAAAACCAAGAAACAAGATAAATGGCAAGATAAGAGAAGGAGATTTACAACTACTATTGGCAGTTAAACTCTCCTGAAGAAAATACATGGATTTTTCACTCTGAAGTGTAGCTTAGATGTTGTCCTCTTGAGCACTGTATTATTCTTTGGATTTGTTTCATTTTTCCTACCAAATTTGTGCTTTCTTTACAAATTATTACATATTGGCTTTTATTGAGTCAGAGTGGAATTATTTGATGTACTCTTGCACATGACTTTTTTATATTAGTCTCCAGCAGAACTAGTCAGAAAAATTCCATCAAGCCATATTTCCCTTCCATTGAAATGCTTCACAAATCAAGATGATGCTGCAGAGAATTTGTTTTGAAAAACAACCAGAGGAGTAAGTTATCATTATGGCTTCATACAGACATTTCCACAGTTAGATATCAGAAAGCTGTTAAGGGTGATATTGAATACTAAAAACATTCAAATAAAAAAAAAAGTCGAAATCAAAGCTAAATATTTCTAGGTTTTATTTTAAATAATGTAACAGCTAATGGCTGATTCTGAAAGCTGAAAAGTGAAAAGACTTATCTTCCAAGCTTGATGGATGATGCTAAGCTGACAGCACAAATACGATTTAAATGAGTCTTGACAGTCAACTTTTCTAAATGTTATCTTAAATGTAGTTGCTTTTAATTTTATTCTAGAATAATGTCAACAATCATCTTCAAAGATGTTTTCGCAGTGGTTATTGCTGTTATTTGCAGTAGATCTTGACCTAGCAGCAGCAATAAAATCAGAGTTCAGCTAGACTAACCGATATCTAGATGCATCCAGATGTGCAAATCTGGATAAAAGTGAGGTGTGATCAGGGCTGATTGCTCCACACCACATCCAGCTACTCATGGAAACCCCCTCCCAGAGGAAACTGCCTCTTCAAGTCTACTGACATAATCTCCTATACTTACCACAATGATTAGGTCACGCTACATTTTAATACAATTTGTAGCTGGCAATGGAACTTTGGAATTCCAAATTATCAAATTTAACAGTTGTCTTACATCTCATTACCTTCTGTGGAAAATCTTCATTCATTAATATTTATGTGCTTCACTTGATGTATATAATGCTATGAATTGCATGCAATTAATTCACATTTTCCCAGTGCAAAACTGGCCAAGAATCAACCTGGTCATAATGCAACAATCATCCTTGTCATAATGCACAATATCATAATAATTTTCAGAAACTTTGGAAGAGAATAAAATCCAATTTATATCTTACTCTTGTTGCCTTGAAAAGATGCAGAACTAAGTACAGTGTCACAAACTGCCTACTTAAGGTTTCATACCAACCTTTTCCACTCTGAAAGCCAAATATTCCAAATATATTGATATATTTAAGGAAAAGTACTGCATTCTAGGTGGTATTTTAATGTAAATATTTATTAAAATGTGTTTGATAAGCTACTATTTAAGATTAATCTTAGTCTTGACATAGGAAATATATTTCTGATAGATATATTATTAATTATGTCACCTTCAGGCATCCATACTCCTCTGTACTCAAATGGAGTCTTCATATTTCTGCTGGGAATACTAACAGTATCTCCTTTCTTTTATTATTTTTATTTTAAGTGGACAATTCTTCAGCAAGAAATGCTCCATTAAGGCCAGAGAATATTTACACAGATGTAGGGAAAATGTCTCCAGAAGGACACCACTGGGAGCAATCCTGGACTATGAGAGCAAAAGGGACTAACTGAGTGTGGGAACTTTAAATATAATTCCTTTTCCTTCAGTGTTCATTTCTTGTTTAAATATGAATCCAACAGAGGCTCTGTATCTTATAACAACCGTTTTGACGAACAAAACAGAAAGTTTCTGCCCTGATCTCCAGCTGTTAGGCAAAGGGAGGATCCTTACTTCTCCTCTTCAACATTTCTCAGCACAATTCATGAGCACACCACTCAAGAGAATTGGCAGTAAGTGCTCAAGAGAGACCTTAGATCAGACAAGCGAGGCAGAACAGGGGGGGCTGACAAACATATCCAAATAATTTCCAACCTTCTTTGGCCCAATTGAGATGTGCATTGATGGTCTCTGTTTCAGGAGAAAATGAAAGGCTGCCGGTCACGTAGCATGGAAAGGCTATTTAATCATTGCTGGCCTCAGAGCAGCCTCTCGATCTAAATGTGATGGGAATATTTTGCTAGTTAAATATGCCCCAAGAAAGGACCTGCCAGAGCCAATGTCCCAGATCGCATAACATCCTGGGTCGGGATAGGGTTAACTAAATTACAACACCTATGTGGTGAGACAATACTTCTTTCCAAATGCAGACTCCTGAAAGTTAATGTTTCCCAAGCTAGACATTGTTTTATAAGGCCTGTCAAATCTGCACTGGGGAGAAGAGTTACAGCGCTGCAGATCAGGGCACCTGAGATCTCAAAGGACTGAAAGAGTTTCCAGAGGATTCTCCTGTCACCTACTCACCAGAAGACTAACATCAAGAACCTTCAGCCAAACCAATCAGCAGCTGTTAACAATATGTTTTGTTTGCACTGATTTACGTCAAACCATTTGACACACAGCATTTATTGTCTCTGCCAGATAAAACAGTGTCCTTATGTAAAGCCAACCATTTCTCCTGGGAGCAGTGAAACCTTTCTGAGAGAAAAGGTTGTTAATTCAGGAAATTGTTGATCATTTTTCAAAGGATTATTTACATCTCCAACCAGACTACTACCAAATAAATATGCATGCCTTGTATTTTATTGAGCCATCCATTAATGGGATGGCCCCAACCCAAGGATATCGGTAGAGGCCTCAAGCCTTTTCATAGAATCATAGAACCATTCAGGTTGGAAAAGACCCTTGAGATCATCGAGTCCAACCGTTAACCCTACTCTACAAAGCTCATCCCTAAACCAGTTCCCCCAACACCACATCTAAATGACACTCAGGTGCTCCTGCACTTGCAGACATGCCTGTAGGTATGAGGTATGTGTGTGAAAATGCTTTTCCCTTTTCCTTCTCAAGGAGAATTTCAAAATAAAATTAACCCCATAACAGAGCAGTTTTGTTCGAGTTACCAGTTATAGGAGCTAAATCCACAGTCCTTCATGGATTATGAATTCCAAGCCAGAGCCTACGTGTGGTCTGCATACAGACCTGACGGACTTTATGTTTTTGTAGTTGCTTCCTTATCATGGTCTGTATTCCCAGTTCCTCTGATGATCCTTATTCTCAGCTTTTCCAAGTCACCATAGACATCTACATCAATTTTACACAAGAACTTCAGATACTGTTATATATAATTTAGCTTGATTTTCTCTCTCCAGCTGCTGATTTTTCCTGTCTTCATGATCCCTCCAAATTCTGTGAAATGGCTGTCGATAATAAGCTTTAATACTAATGATAGTTTCAATATCAATACTAATGACAAGCAATCTAGTTTCTGCTCTTGGAATCTGTTCAGAACTACTCTCACAACACCTCCAAAAAGTACCTTAAATCCACATTTCAAGTTTCATCCTAAACTGATCTTTGATCTGTGTCTACTGTGATCAAAGTCCTGATTATTTCCCTTGCTGTCTGCTAGCAGTTTTTGATGGTCTCATTCTAGCAGACAACACTTCAAAGTGCTTTTTGTTCTTTCAGTTGGCCAGAGCATCTGAGCTTAAATGACTTACATGTCATACCGTAATGTTCCAAAGTACATTTCGAACTGTCAGAAATGTAGATGTACTGTTTGAAGAAGGAATCAATCAGGTTTAATCAATATTCAAAATTACATTTTATGCCATTTGAGAAACAAAGACACTGAATTTTGAATGCTCCCACTCACCTTCTCTGACTTTGGTACCTCCAAGAACTATTGCAGATATGCCAACAGATGAGGAGAGTAGCCAGATACAGATGTTGATTATCTTGGCCTTGAGAGGCGTACGGAAGTCCAGAGCCTTCACAGGGTGACACACGGCAATGTAACGATCCACACTCATCATGGTCAGCGTGAATATGCTGGTAAACATATTATAATAGTCAATTGAAATAACTATTTTACACAGCACGTCACCAAAAGGCCACGAGTTCATCAGGTACTCAGTGCTTTGGAAAGGCATCGTCGTGGTAACGAGAGCATCTGCCATAGCCAGGTTGAAAATGTAGATGTTGGTTGCTGTCTTCATCTTTGTGTACCTGAAGAACAAAACAAATAAAAAAAAAAAAGCAAGCCTTTATTCTCTCAAAATATGATTATGCACTCAGATACCACGCCCAAGCTCCCACCTTGAACAAAGCCATAGCCAGTGAAGCATCAGAAATCTGAGCAAAGCAAGCCAAAAGGAAGCAGCAAAAAAAGCTCTACACGGATGGCATGACCCCCCTGGTCCAGACTCTCTCTGCCCTGCTTTGAGATTCTCCAAGATCCAAGGCAGAGCAGGGAGGCAGAGCTGGGCTTCTGCCCCCTCCCAGATCCGTCTCCTCAGCAGGCCCTCCAGCAGAGGTGGCAAGTTGATCCTGCAGGTCACATTATAGCTTATAAAGCACTGTTCAAACACAAATATAAGAGTATATAGCTAGAAGAATAAACAAATATAAGACACGTTAAGAGACTGGGAACTTTCCTCCTGGTAAGAAAAAAAAAAAAATAAAAAAAGCAGCTCCTAGAGCAGCTCAGTTGTAACACTGAAGAAAAACTCATTAAACACTCAAGTTGCAAATCTGTGCTGAAATGCACTAATGTCCATTGAACAAACAAAAAGAAGTAATAGAAAGGTGATTTTACTTCTATGGACATCACTGATGATATTTGGATTTTTTTCCTCTTGCTCATATCAGGAAAAAAAAAAAAGACTATGAAGAGTTGGAAAGGATGCATAAAAAACATCATAAAAAAAAAAAACGTGAAAGGACTGGGGAAAATTCTTACTGTGAGTAACTTTAAGAGCTCAGCACATTTAGTTTATCAAAAAGAACGCTGAGAGGTGCCTTGATTACAGTGTCTGAAGACCTCCACAGGGAGAAAATAGCAGGTACTGAAGAGCTCTTTCAGGCTGCAAAGAAAAGCATAACAAGGACAAATACGTAAAAGTCAAAGGCAGACAGACTCAGCTTAGAAACAATGACAGATTTTTTCCTAACAGCCAAGATGATTATTATTGGGAACAAATTGCCCAAGAAAGGAGTAATTTTTCCATCTTTTGATGTGTCCAAATCAATATCTGCTGCTTTGCAAAGCATGTGCTTCAGTCAAATACAAGTTACTAGGCTCAGTATAGGAATATATGAATAAAACGCAACGGCCTGTGATAAGCAGAGGTGAAGCAACTAATAGTTCTTCGGAATCATTACTTCCATAGATCTTTAAAATCTTCTCCAAGTATTTGAATAGGGAAAGTTTGCTTTCACATATAGAAGAATTAGTTTGAGGGTATTCTTCCTTAAAGAAAATCAGAGAAGTAGTGAAAAATAATTAAGAGGGTTTTATTAGCCTTCAAAAATCAAATATCTGAACATCTTTATGTTTGGCATGTCTTGCTCCTTGCAGCCTTAATTCAATTCCTTTGTGTGTGTGACACGGACCATATAAACCATATTTTCCCCAGTATTCTTTTCTCTTCTCCCCCTACCCTTCCAGTGGCAAAATGGGAAAGACCCTTTGTAAAATACAATTAGTATTTTCAGTAACTTCAAAATTCAAATTTTTGAAGCTGCAACACAAAGCACATTCTCTATACGTACTCCTCATGTTATACATATGAAGTGAGTAATTTTGATTGTTTGGATTATGCAACACACACATATATAAGATAATTCATTCTCCTTACTACTATTGATCCAACAGGAAGGATGTCTTGTCATTCACAGGTAGTAAGAAATAAAAAATCATCCCAGCATCAGCATTTAGACAACTTTCAATGTAACCAAATCAAAGCTCTATATGGGAGTGAAAATGTAATGGGGAGAAGAAAAATCCACCTTGTATCACTCCTCCCATAAAGCTCTGAAAAGTCCTCTGAGCCAGAAGAGGCACCTGACCCCTTCCTTCTCTGGCAGACTTTGAACATGAAGGTGGGAGACCAATAAATACTGTTCAAATAAATACTTGGCTATAATTAGGCAGGAAGTTCTCCCAGACACTGCGGAGTGATTGTGTGTCCCTAACTCAGGGATGAAGGATGCCCTCATCAGCTCAGAAATGTTAAGTCCAAGCACATTTTACTGATGCCACCTTAAAATGCATTGATGTCACACTAGGAATGTACAGAGCTTGATTACTTTCACCAGAAAGCGTTGGCCTCTGTGTAAATGAGCTCTTGGCCTTTAAAGCTGTTAGGTAATATGGATGAAATAAAATTCAGAAATGCCTCTGAGAGTTTGGACTCAGTCATCCAAACTCCTTTCAATGCTTTTAATTAAACACCTAAAAATTATTAAATGCCTGCGTGCCTCTGAAGACGTGCTTGCAGGCTTAATCACGAGTCCAGCTGAAGGAATGGAGAGACTGCTGCTGCTGCCAGACACTTTGAAGTGGACCCTGATAAGAGTCTTGACTCAAATCTGAGATGAGGAATTTTACTGCTTTTCTACAACTCATTCTGCTGCACCAAAATACAGGAGGCAATATTTTATGTGGTCTCCTATTTTTCCACCATACCCTCTGTGGAAGGTCCCTTTCTTCAATCAGGTGCTAGAATCTAATTTCAAGAGGCAGAAAAATCTCTTATGACTTAAGCTGTTTGGTGGATCTCAAGACTGATGGTGGAGTTACAAACAGGCCTCAAGCCTCTGCAGACTTTAATTATCTGGAAGATATATGGAAACTCGGCAGAAAAATAGTCAAGATGAAAAATAAAACTTTGGCTTGGATGTATTTTTTTGATGGATATATGATGAGAGTTTTTAAGGAGCAAGTTTTATATGATGTCTACTTACGTGTTAGAAGTAAAATTCTCAAAATTATCACAATTCCGGCTATGTCTGCTTTCCAAAAGTAGAAAGTTCTTTGAGACTGACTTTAGACTGACCCTCAGAAAATTTCCCCCATTTCTCAGCTGCCTCATCATGACTGTACTTTTCCTTCTGAAGTAGAATTTCATTTGCACATTATTTTTTTAAGACAGTAATAGGAAAAAAAATCACATCTCCTAAGCTTATCAGTGAAATTGTGGTAACAGAAGAAGAGAACATGTTATTAAGGAGTTGGTATGCTCTCAGAAAAAAAAAAAATCAAAACCCATTACTAAATTTGCTAGTAGAGCCCCTTAAAGTTGTTATCTCAAGCAGAGGAGAGGAGTGTGATTCTAAAGTACACCGTAACATTAGTTAAAGGTAATAAAAGCTGAGAAGGAGGCTCTGGTCACACTTTCTTCATGCAACTGTAATAGGCTGAAATGTTCCCTGCAGCCTGAAAAGAGGGATAGGGAGGGGAGCAAGACTGACAAATATCCCACAACAACATTCTCCAGGAGCAGAGCGAAAGTACAAAAGCATGAAATACAGCGGGGTATAACAAACATCTTTTTGGCAGATACCTGAATCAGTGAACGAAAATGAAAGCTAAAGCACATCGAAAAGCAAATTGCAAAAACACCTATCAGCAGGATGCAGGCTCTGTTCCACTAGGATCCTCTGAATGAAGTATGTGGAGATCAGGTGGATAAAAAGCTTAGTCAAGAAAGCTCTAAATCTTAGTGCTATATTCGGGTCACGCTCAATATCATGCTACGTCAGAACCGAGGGAAAAATATAAAAATAAAAAAATGAAAAAAAATTAATAAAAATACAAAAATATAACCCAGGAGGATCTATTCCAAACATATCACGTCAAAAAGATGGCTCAGCTAACTTTTGGATCTTCCTAATTCACTATAAAAGACTTATAACAATACAAAATGAAGATTGAGGCCATCTGAAGCACGTAAAAACCGTATGCTATGGTTTCCATGTTCATATTGGGTTACATGTTGTTACCAAATGGAGAATGACTGCCAGAATTTAGCAGTAGACAGGATCTCAGAAAACACTTTAAGTAATGGCAAGCGTTGTTACTGCACACATTTAAAGGATGCCTAATGTCTTTAACATTAAAATTGCTAGAAGCCTACAAAAAAATTGTACATGTTGCCTACAAAACAATATCCTGAAGGTGGAATTCTCACAATACACACCTGTGGGTACCCATTTTTAAGCAGCTTAAAGAAGAAAACCAGGATCTTGTATTTTATTCTTCCCCTAGGAAGCATAATCTACCTGAATGTCAGACGGTACCATTAAAATCCTTACAATTTACCACTACCATTACTCCTCTGAACTAGCCACAAACCGAACCTGAACAAGACCTTGCAGATTTAGATGAGATGTGGAAGTTTTCCATCACGAGCTACAAAAGCAGCTTCATGAGAAAAGTTCAAGCCTACATATGTCCTCATCAAAATTAAGAAAAATTTGCATTATTTAACAAAACTTAACTATTTTTCCTCCGTCTACGATAAGGACTTTTAATATTTTTATGTGAACTTCAGAGTCTTTTTTTTTTTTTTTTGTAAGAAATATGTTTCATGTTAGAAACAGCTATTCTGTCAAATTTTTTCTTCCATGATTTCGGTAGGAGAGCTTAGAGAAACGTCAAGGTGATGCGATTTATTGTGGATTAAACTGAAGTAGTGAAAATGCAGAATTTTACGAAATTTCTACTTTATCCCGAACCAGCATATCTCATATTATTGCTAGAGAGCTTAGTCAATTAGTTTAGACTTTGTAGCTCATCTTTTGACCTCTGTTGGTAAGTAAGATGAATCTCGACCTCATCAAGCAGCTGAATCTGTCTCTTGAGAAACTTTATGCTGCTGTAGATGTTTCCCAGTGACCAGTCAAGCTACAGGGAGTCCCCAGGGTGTTACACAGCCCACTCAAATCCTTCTTACTTGCCCTGGTGAGCGCTGAGTTTCTGTCCCTGGGATCATCTGCCTTTCCTATTGTTCTTATCTCTCAGAAGGATTTTTTTTTTTTTTCCACGAAGAACGTGAGCTCCCTTAGCAGAGCAAAGTGCTTCCTATGTGTTTTTGAGAGAAGGAAGGAAGTAGGACAGAGATTGCCTGGTAAAGAGAACAAATCTCCTTGCTCAAAGGGGCAGGGTTAGCAGACCCAGCAGAAGATTTTTCAGGGTCTTAGGTTGCTTCTTATTCTTTGGAGAGGCCCTGATCTCCCTAGGTAGTTGTGCACGCAGAAGATGATTGGAATCATAAGATGATTGGAAGCAGCCAAATGTTATTGGGCATTTGCTTTCCCTAGATGTTTCTGCAGGAAAGACAGAAATAAATCATAAATCTCTCATGCAGGGGTCTTGGGTATCACTCTTGCTGGCCCCTGAACTCCATTTTGCCACAGCGATGAGGGGCAAGTTTTCCTAGATGCTTTTGCTTTAGAAAGCAAGCTGTTACTGAAACCAAAACTCTCCTTGGGAACTTGTCTGCTTCAGAGCATTAACTTAAGGGACAAACCAATCACAGTTTGATTAAACAGTCAGAGCAGGCAAGCCAGACAGATTATCCTGCCTTGTTGCCAGCACATCCCAGGCCATTCAAATCACCCAACTAAGAATTCCCTGCCACAAGATCCTGTCAGCAAATTCAAAATTCTCTCTCAGGAAAACCAAAATGAGGGGTCCCCACTGTGCCTTCACTCTGTCCCCTTCACCAGAAGGGCTCACCCAATCTGCCCTCCCCAACACCATCTCCCCGCCACGCTTCCGCTCCATGCTTCGGCCAAGGAACATGAGCTGCCCCACTGTCCTGGTTTGAGTTAGAACAGAACGATTCTGTTCAGTGATTTTTACTTTTCAGCTCAGTCCCTTTAACTAACAGCACTTTCTGAAGTTCTCAGCCTGTTTTTGCAGGCAGTGGCTCCTTCTGGCAGGGATAACACCCAATGTTTAGAGTTAGCACCAGGGACTGGTGTGCAGACCAAGGCCACTGCTGGATCCTGTGCACCACACTGGGGGTGCAGAAAGGAAAAACCGCACCTGCAGGAGTAGCGGACAGATGGGTGCCCTTAAACTGACCCACAGGGTGTTCCATCCCATAGACGCCATATTCGGCTGCTGGGGGCCATTACTGGGTTGCTCTCGGCTCGGGGGCTCTTGCTCTGGGCCCTTGCTTGGATTCTTCCTCGTTCCTTCAACAGCTGGAATCCAAGGAGGACTCCGTTTGTTCTGCCTTCTATGCTGATCGGAGTGTTCCTGAATCCAGTACCAGAATCCAGCTCCTGAACTTGGTTCCCATCTGCTGCTGGGCCCTGTCTGGGACTTTTCCCGGTGCCTGCTCCACAGCATCAGTGGTGACGGTGACGTACTTGCCATCAGGGGGGTTTGGGTTTGATACTGGATATATATTTGTATGTATTCCATCTTATTCTTCTCATTATTATTTTCCATGTTCATTAAAGCTGTTCTAGTTTCCTTTTCTAATCGCTAAGTCTCTCTCCCTTATTCCTTTTCTCTTCCCCTTTGGGGAGGGAGGGGAGTTAACAAAGAGAATCTGTTAGGATTTGGGGTCACCATGACCCTAAACCATGACACCCACCACTCTCCTGGCTGAGGACAGGCAAGTTATTCTCAAGATTTCTGCCTTGCCAGCAGCCAAATTGGAAAGTCCTTCTAAGTTTTCACGTTCTGCCAGTTGAGAACTTAGGCTGAGTTTCTTGTCAGCTTATAAACCCCAAGTCTCATTTAGTCAGTGTTTAGCAGGCTACTAAAAGCATTAGAAACGTTGAAATTTTGTTTAAATGTGCTGTGCCTGTCAAACTACCAATATATTTTTTTTTATAAACCTGTCCTCTTCCATGTTTCCTGCTACACTGGTCCTTGTGCCATCTGTAAAAGCTGTTAGTAATGCTCAGTCTTCAAACCTGTGATGAAAATTATGCCAAATTTGGCCAAATCCTACAGAACCCACTGAAATTACCTCCATTCAGTGAGGTAAAGCCAGACACCCTTTGAGGTCCTCTGATGAATTACTGTCCATCCATTTGATACCTCTGCACTGCTAATAGTAAGGTGTCAAACGTTTGATTGGGTAAAAACACAGTAAAAAGCCATCAACTTCACAATGTCTAGGACAGCTCAGTCTTTACTTTTAGGAGCCAAATTCATTATTTCATAAAAGAATGAAGTCATACCAACTGCAAATAACAAGGAACAGGTAATTCAGTAGCGTTGACTTTTCTGGAGCTTCATTTTTCATTTCAGAACAATATTTTTTCCAAATATAATTTAATAAAATTAGAACAATATTTTAGAGCAAATTAACAAGTAATCTTTTGTTGTTACCGAACTCTGTTATGGATTTAAACCTATATATATTCTTTTTTAATATTTTCATTCTTGTTTGGAATGAATGATAGAGAAGATTTTAAAACAATCTCACACCTATTTTATATGACACATCTTAATAGATTCTTCTTATTATATAAGATGCCACTCAGTTCAATGATTATAAGAACACAAATCTATTACTAGCTATATTTTTTCAACATTAAACTAAGAGAAATACAAGCCTTCTCTTTTCCCTTAGGAATCAATCTACATATCTGTGACACAGCCTGGGCTTGAGTGTAGAAAATTATTCATTTCACTGGAAGCTTGAAAGATAATTTGAGAAGAAATACAGGACTGGCTATTCAGGGTCCTGATGATAGCAGCTGCTCTCAGTACGTAACTTCAGGAGCAATGAGGATAAGGCAAACACATAGAAAAAGTGAATCTGGAGTGGGTAAGAGACAACATCTCCCAGAGTTTTTACCAGAGATTTTGGTAAGGAAAAACTTCTTTCCTGTGAGGGTGTTGGAGCCTGGCCCAGGCCGCCCAGAGAGGCTGTGGAGTCTCCTCTGGAGAGATTCCAAACCCACCTGGACACGATCCTGAGCGGGAGTGTTGGACAAGATCTCCAGAGGTCTCTTCCAATCCCTGCTCTCTGTGATTCTATTCAAACAGTATCAAGTGTTGCTTAAAAGAGCAAAGGGAGGAGGAGCCAGGCCTGTGTTGCCTGCTGATCTAGGGGGGGTTAGGAGGATGAAAGCTGATCTAAGATTCAGAGAGACGAGAGACAGTAATGGGGGCCTTACAAACCCTGTGCTCAGCTGGAGGGTAAAGAACCACCACAGTCTGTCCCTGTCTTCCTTAAGAGTTGTGGCAGCTGGACAAGAGGCCACGTGCGATGGCTAGAGGACACAACCTCCCTCTCCCTTGCCGCCATCTTTCACAAACTTCACACAGACCTTGGTTTTTCACACAAAAGAATATCACTGCAAGCTACATGTTTCCATTTTTCATGAAAAACCCATCTTGAGATGCAGTCGTGCAGAGAATGGATGTGAGGGCAAGAGAGGGAGAAGAAAGGTCAGGACAAAACCGAAAAAAATACTCCAAGTGTTCATGCAAGAGGTGCATCTCGAAATCATAAGAAACGTTTGAGATTGTAGGTTTGTGTACACATGCACGTCAGCTGATTCCAGCAGCGTTTAAAACATTTGCCACAGAGAAATCCTAGGAGATGGGGGACTCTGGAGGGGAGGGGAGGGGGAAGAAGGGAAAAAACAACGGGTGTTTTGTTATAGTTGTTTGTTTTTTTGATCACATAATCAAGAGACAGATCAAGTGGAAACAAGTAAAAGGCTAATGTAGGAACAGATAGGAAAGTGCTCCATAGCTCACTAGACCCTCACAAAAATAATCTTAGCAGGGCAGCAGGAGAGAAAAAAGGAAACACATAGGCACCAGTATAACCCTTATATGCTAACTTTCAGAGCTCTGCCTAAGTTTGAGTTTATTTCTACTGCTCAGGCCAGTTAATCAACTATCATTGTTAGTGATTGATGGCTTAGAAAAATCTCTGCCTTTGCAGCTCTGTGTGTGTCAAGTGTGGACCCCCTCCTCTTGAAGATAAATACAAAGAGAAATGAAATCTCTACTCTGAATGAAGGGCAGAAGGGCACGAAGGGCTCGAAAGATTACAGCACCACAAAGGTGAAGCAAACCAGTTTCTCCACATTGACCACAGGCATCTTTATTTCTTGCACTGACTACTCAAAGGGGTTTATTTCCATTCTTCAAGAGTATTCACCCGGTTATAACCCATCTTTTCTGAAGTACCTCATCAACAACTTCATTGCTTCTGGTTAACTTCCCCCTATATCAAATCTGACAGTTATTTCACCATTCTGCAATTGCCTGATCCTTCTCATGCGCACTATGCTAATAAGAGCCCTTCCAATACCTCCCTTTTCCTTTCTCTATACAAGCTGATTTAATTTGAGCAACAAATACTCCACAATTATGTTTTTTTTTCAGATTTTTTTGGACAATTCAAATGGGCTATGAAGCAAGAGTCCAAAAAGCTGCATGATTTCAGTCCCTTGGGTTGCTCATTATCGCTCTGCTGACCTGCGCTGTCCAAACATTTTTATAAATTGCAAATGGAAAGGACAAAAAGAAAGAGAAATCGTACTGCAAGATAAAATAGACACCAATACACAAGTGTAAGTACAAGTACTGGTACATTTGACAAAGTGATTTAATGAAAAAAACAACAAGGGTACACAACTTTTTCCCATTTCCTGAATAAGAATAGGAAAGATGCTGAAGTATCTGCTTTACTTTCTTCACTGCAACACCACCAACTGGAGTTAAACACCAGCAGACACAGAAAACCGTCCCTTGCTTTACATTAAGCATTTCCACCTGTCTTTATCATTCCCCTTCTTGTTAAACAAGCCACCAGGTGACAAGGCAGCAATATCTCAATGTCCACACCAGGCACGTCCTTCGGGGAGACCCCGGGGGATAAAAAGCTGCCTCACAGAAGTTTTTCTCCCACTGGAGCTTCCCCTCAGCTACCAGCAGCCTCTCATCCCTAGAGGGCACCCGATGAGCGCAGCTCCGGGGCACAAGGCGGGCTGCAGGATTTATCACTCTTAACCAGCTTCTCCCTTCCATCTCCAATTGCACAGGCAGTTGTGCAAACTGAAAAGGTTTGGGTCGCTCCAGTTGCTTTTTCCCAGCTCCTCATGTATGTGCATCCAGAGAGCTTCCATAAACTACTCCCTCGCCCACCCAAATTTAGGGACAGACCTTCGCATCTCTTCCAACAGGTAGTCCAAGGCCCCTTACCTTATGATGACAAACATGACGAGGGAGTTTCCCACCAAGCCGACAACGAAGACCACCGAGTAGACAGCGGTGATGATGATGGGGATGGCGGGGGAGATGCTGGTGTGGTTGTGCTGGGTGTCCCCGAAGGCCCCGGTGGCGTTGCTGTCGTAGTCTGCCCAGCCCAGGAGCCAACTGCTGCTGGTGCTGGGGGCACGACAGGACCCCGGGGAGCAAGTGGAGTCCGCCTCGTCCCGAAAAATCTGTACTGGGGCATCCATAGGGGCACAGCCCCCACGGGCAGGAGGGAGATGGGGATGAGAGGGCAGGCAGCAGGAGTTGAGTATGCTGGAAAGAAGGAAGAGAGGGAGTGAAACAGAAGTGCTGTCACAGCCGCCAGACGTTAAGACCTCTGAGATTTATATGGGTTAAGGGGAGCTCTGCTGTCATGGGAACTGTAATTTGCCAAGCAGAGAGATTTAAGCAAACCACGTTCACATGAAATAATTACAAGTTTTACATCTCGCTATCTAACGGGTAAGTGCTGCTCCTCCAAGTGCACAAGGAAAGTTTTCCTCCACTTTCAGAGACTGCACAGAGACACAAGATGGGAAAGAGCTCAGATCCACCCCCACACTTTAACCCTGTCTCTCCTATCTTCCATATTTTAAGCCAAACTGTGACAGGGACTCTTTACTGCCTAAGCTCTGCTATAAAGCATGGGGGGAGGGAGACGAATCCACCGCCCCTCTGCACAACTCCTTTGACATCCTGCCCTGAATTGTTTTTTTCCCAATCCCGTACCTGCTTTCAAAGGAGAGACACATTAATGACACAAAATACCTCTTTCAGTCCGGGAAAAGGAGTGGAGTCCTCAATCAGATGTTCTTTGCAGGAAAAGAAAAAAAGTAAAGCATCTCTGCTTGGCTCCTAGCAGTAGCATCGAGCTTCTAGGACTTTTGAACCTGAGGCATCAGCACCTTTGGAGAGATGCTGGCAGCAGATCCGATTCCCGGGCAGGAGCTGCACGGTGGTAGCAGCAGTTGCTGCTGTTCCAGCTCCCACCACTTCGCCTTTTCCCTCTCAGGCTCCCTCTGCCTCCCTGCAGCTCTGCCAGGGCTCCAGCAGCACTCTGCACTGATGCACACGTTCTCCTCTGGCTCTGTCCCTGCTGCTCAGCAGATCATCAGCTCACATGACTTCTATCTACACACCGAGAGGCAGATAAATTAAAAGAAAAGCAGGAAATAAGTTCTGTGGTGAAAGAATGCTTAGTTTTCATGCATGCTTTTCTGAGTTGCCTTTCCTCATGCCCCCTACGCTCCCAGGCCTCAAGCGATAATTCTCTCTGCCTTATTGAATCCCACAGGCTTTAACAGGCTGATAAATGCCAAATAAAACAGGAATTTTTAGTTTAGATACCTTGCCTGGTCCATCAGCTCTTTCATGTCTCAGCTCCACAATTGTGCAACCAAAACACTTCTCTCTGGGTGGCTCTGCCCATGTTTCCTTACACTTGCAACTTGAAGGAAAGTCAGAAGCTGGCTACCAAAGCAGAGAGGGGCACGTGGATTGTTGTTCCTAGTTCATTCAAGCTGTCCCACACCATGTGAGAGGCCAAGAATTCTCTGTAGTGTTGCCAGAGCTCCGCTCTCCCTAGGCTCCAGCTGCAGCCAGGGATGGAGAGCTGGCATGTGCAGAAATCACATCCCTGAGAGATTATCCCTAATATACGCCATCACGTAGGGGTTGGGAATGCACCAATCTGTGTTCAGGCTACCCCTGAATTCACACACAGACCTTGGAACCCCCACCAGGAGTTTCTCTGAATGGCAAATTGGGAGAGGCGAGGCAAGATCCCGAGTTGTTCCCACTCCCTCAGAGGAGGTAGGGAGCAGCCAGGTTGGCTGCATCCCAAAGTGCGCCGCAGGAAAGGAGGTCGCTGCAGGGAATGCCTCTCAGGACAGTGGGTGAGGTGCAGATGGCTAGGAAAGGGACTGGGGGCTTCCTTCGTACTTTTCTAATGTTTAAACTTTATTCTGTGCTCCTCTCGTTGAGTGTCTGTGATCAGGCTGTGGTTTCTATTTCTAAACCAATTTCTTTTCTCAATTGATAATCAAGATGAGAAATTATGTCAGATGGAGAGTCAAAAGTCGGTCATGCAGGAAGATTAAAAGGTACAGAATCCCCTCTGTTAGAGGCAGAGGTTTGGGCAAACTGCTTTCTCCAGAACATCAGCACCTGCTCACTATCATCTGCATAGTGCTGTCTAAAAGTTTCACCCTTAATGAAGATGGATAAAAATGCAAAATAGCAAACACATGAAAAAAACACCTTTGAGCTAAACACGTTCTGAGGATGAGATAATAATAATTTTTTGGAATATAGAGTGAGAGCCTAACATAAAACGTAGCCCAATCCTGGTTTTATCCTCTGCAATTCATGGGCTCTTATAGATGTATTGAAGGGAATTACTACTTCTGTATCTTCTCATACACAGTTTTACATGGCAGTTTTCAACTTCTTGTTAATATCTTCCTTGGACATCTCCACGTTCTGGAATTAAATTTTACTGGAGAGCTTTAAGAAAACAATATTTTAGCATTCATTGACAATTTGTTTCTTGTGAACAATCATTTTCTTTGGATAAATATCTTAAATATGACATACACAGCTGCAAAATAATCAATAAAATTGATTCTAAGGTTTAGGCTGAAGGGAGGGAGAAAGGAACAACAGTTTGTCACTCGGCAGTTACTACAAGTGGATCAGAAACTTCTATATGGGGAAGAAGAGTCTCTTATCACTCTACATAAATTTAAAGCAGAGATGATGTAAAAACCTCAGTGAGATTAATAGTAGACTTAAAGCTTTTTCAAGCACCACTGGTTGCCACTCTAGCTAAATTCTGTGCTGAAACTCTCCAGTGATCTTAGAATTAGCCCCAAAAAGATGTGCTTACAGCTACAGCCGCTGACCCTTAGCAGAGCGTGCATTGCAACTACATGGGACTGGAATGAGGTGAAGTTTCAGCACAGCACTGAAAATTATAGGGTGAGCCAGAGGCAAAGTTTAAGTTGCTTGGTGCATTCTGTCTGTGTGTGCTCCACACTGGAGGCTCAGCTCTGGTTCTTGGTTGCTGTAGGACTTCACAATTGAGTAGAAAGCAAGTACCTGGGCTAGAGAAATACCTTTTCTTCTGAAAGTCAAATCAATCATATAAAGTGTTAAAAAAATATTTTCCTTCTTCTGTTTGCTTTCTTGATGAAAATTTGAATACCTGGATTATCAGCAATAACTGGTCTTACTACAGGTGCTGGAAACGTCTGCAATGAGAGCGAAAGAAAAATCAAAGACAGAAGGAGAACTGGGTCAACCACTAGATGAATAACAGATGCTCTCTACTGACCTCTCTCCCTTCCCAAAGAGAAAAAGAAAGGGACTAAGACTTTGGAAAACACAGCAGAAACTACCTGGGCTTTTTTTCTCTAAAAAAAATCTAAAATTATATATCAAATTCTGTATTTAGGGGACATTGTTTAAGCTGTCAATGCCAGCCCTCACAGGTTAAAAAATACCACATTCAGCTGTCCGATATCTAAGCATTACAATATTTGTGCATTTACAGAAACTTTTTTTCCTTCCCCCCAGGCTCTCTACCTCATTCACAGATCAGCTACACAACACTGCTATATTCAAGTGGAAAGACAACCATCAATTGGGAGTTTTTTGTCTGCAAAGTGTTTTCTTTTGCAACTCTGCTGAAATTCTTTGAATGAATAAGGAATGAGGGGGAAGGGGATATGTGATAATTAACAATAGCAAGTGGGAAGGGCTTCAGCATTGTCTTTTTTTATTACCAAAAGCTAAAGTAAGGAGCTGCCCCCATCAACAAACTGCTTCAAAACCTTAACAATGTGCTGGGACATTAATTCAGCCCTGACTCAGAGGTAAGAACGAACCGCGCTGAATCACCGGCACGACTCCGCCTGGCATCCGCTCACCATTCCACAGCGGAGACCAGGCTCCATCCCTCCAGCACGTGCAGGTTTTGAGGGAAAGCTGCTTCGTTGCTGACATTGCGTCCCAGAAGACTGTCACACTTCCTGGGTTTAAGTTAAATGTGCAGGATAGGGCAGACCTTCAAGTTCAGCCATGATTTGTAAGACTGGGTACTTTGATACGGGGCCCTTCGCAGAGGTCACTTTTTATTCTAGAGGTTGGGAGGGAGGCCAGATGAGTTAAGCAGAGCACGCCATCAAAATGCTTTTCTTAGTTCATAATTCTTTTTACAATCTGATTCACTAATAATAGTGAACCTGAGTAAAGGGAGGAGATTCTGGAAATACTTTCTGGTGGCTCCAGTTGCCAGGGAAACAAAGTTCTCCTATCTCTCTGCATCCAGAAACGTTAGCTCTCTGAGTGAACGCAGCTCTTGGGAAATGGTGTCTTTCATCCTCTTCAAAGACCAGCAAAGGAGAAAGCGGAAAAGAGAGGCAGGAAAGAATATACAATACTTCTTAAACAGTTTTTCTACACATATTTTAGTCATACTAAATGAAATATTCAGCATGAGACTTGTGCTTTGTTTTTTAGTTGTAGATTGCAGAAGTTCATGTCACATTTTAAAACTAATTACTAGTGCCAATCTCCACTGTCACCTTCAGAAACCAACCCAATGAAACCCTGAGCACCAGGAGAGCCCCCGTGACCTGTCCCAAGACATGTCCACCTTCCACAGCACAGTCCTTGGGAGGATATGGAGAGACCAGCCGCCTTCAAACTGTCAACTGCAGTGAGGCACCGGGCAGATTTCTGAGCCCGGACTTTAAAAAGGAGGGGTGTTGTAGAGACAGGAGCTAATTGGCAGTGAGAAAGTCAGTGGCTGGGATTAAGGAGTTCAGCAGGTCATATTAGGAGGCCATCTGCTCTGTTCTCCTGTCCCCTTGTCAATCCCCAGCCAGCTGTGGCACTGTGGTGGTTTGACCCTGGCTGGAAGCCACGTGCTCACCAAGCCTCAGAGCAGGGGCAGAGTTATCAAAACAGGTCAGCACTTTGCCATCATCCCTACATCTCATTTCAACAAGGTTCCCAGCTAAAAGTTTTACAACTTCCCACTTTTCTGGAACAGGCTGCAGCTGCAACTCCTGGAGGAGACACAAGGATGCTGAAAGCAGCTGAATGGGAGCTGAAGAACAACTTGGAGTGGTTCTCTTTAAAAAATAAAATTGTGGTATTTCCTAGATACCTGTAGAAGAGATGTAGATATTTGATCTACTGACCAGATCACCTAATACAGATGGGTTATTTTAACTAAAAAAAAAAAACCACAAACAACAACAAAAAACCCACAAACAAACAAAAAAACGACCCAAACAAAACAAAACAAAGTCTCTCTAATTATTATTTACAATTACTTCTCCTGTGGGACACTACCAGTTAATTATCTTTCACAGGAAGCTGGAAGCACAGTTCTGCTGGGAGCTGGTCAGATAGCATAACAAACTTTCACCCAGCTTTGGCCCTGAGACACAAGATGATGTTGATATCATTGGTAAGTTTTATGGGGAAAAAAAAAATAAAAGCCCCTTTAAGATTAGCCTGGTTGTGCCTTTTCAGGATGATCCCAGTGGACTGTGTGGGATAAGTACTGACTTCTCTCCAAAGAGCTCAAGCTTCTGCAGAGCCTTTTCTATATCTTTTTGACAAGAGAAGAAAGATGATTCATTTTCTGGAGGTAAGAACTGTGTTGATTATATGCCAATGATACCTAAATCTTAATCTTTGCTTCAGATTTGGAATTGTTCGTTGGCTTTTTCTGATGCCTGGCAGAAGCAAGAATCACACTGAAAAATGAATGTAGCTGAAGCTAAAGTAAATTTTACAAACCGCCTGTGCCTCCTGTTTTTGGCTTCTTCGTTTGTACATAATTAATGGTTTAAACACAGCAGCGGTGTGATAAAAGAGGAGTGAATTCAGTTCTCTGACTCAGGGCTTGTGCCTGCCCCAGCTGACTAAGCCAGTCTCTGCTGACTCCAGGATAGAGTGGGGAAGGCTAAAGCTTCCTCAGCTCTTCCCTCTTCCGCTTTTCCTGCTAATCAAATCCTTTCAAGCGCTCAGTCAATGCCACAAAGAACCTACTTGAGCTGCAGGAGTCGATAAGATATTGATAGTGATGCTGAGAGTGAAGAGCATCCAAGAAAACTCAGGCGTGGAGGACAAAGCTTTCCCAGCGCAGAAGGGATGAGGTGAGAGAGGGATTACTTAAATACACGCGTACCAGCCATACTCACAACACAAACCCTGACCTCCTTGAGGTTATTTGGGTTTATTGAGAACCACCATAGAGTTAAGAACCATCAAGCATGTTCTCTAACACAAGGATCAGGGGGAAGCCCAAAATTTCTCCAACTACGCAGAGTCCGTTGAGCCAGAGCACACGTGTCAAAACAAACCCACGAGAGATGGGGACGGAGCGCCCACGGGAGGAGGGAGCTTGTTCCCAGCCCTCAGTGCTGTTTGCAGAAGAAACAGCAGATGGGGTAGGTGCCCTGACATGATGCCACCAAGCAAAGCAGCCCGTGGGGCATCTGTCCCCACCCATGTCCCCTTCCAGCAGGTTCCCAGCGCTGGTGCTGAGGACAGAGGGGAGAAGGGAGGGTGGAGGGAGTTGAGACTCTTCAGAGCTCTCTACCTTCTCTCCTCTGCCTGACACAGTTATGTCCCCATTGTCATTTCCATTCATGTATAAAATGTTGCAGAGAAGAGAAATGGGCATTTTATGTTGTATTGTTTGATGTTGTTAATAAGCTGTCGATTACTAAGTGTGAAAATGAAGCTGAAAACTCGTGCCAATGTTTTGGAGCATATGGAAATGCGTCTTTTGAGACATATGTTTAAATAAGCAATGGGATCAATTGCTTACAGTCGAGTTGAGTATCATAGAATCAGAGGATCTTAGAATCGTTTTGGTTGGAAGAGACCTTTAAAATCATCAAGTCCAACTGTTAACCCAGCACTGCCAGGTCACCACTAAACCCTGTCTCTCAGCACCACATCTTACATGGCTTTTCAATCCCTCCAAGGATGGGGACTCCACCACTTCCTTGGGCAGCCTGTTCCAGGGCTTGACAACCCTTTCAGTGAAAAGATTTTCCTAATATTCAGCCTAAACATGCAACTTGGGGCCATTTCCTCTTGTCCTATCACTTGTTACTTGGGAGAAGAGACTGATCCCCACCTTGCTACAACATCCTGTCAGGGAGTTGTAAAGAGTGAGAAGGTCTCTCCTCAGCTTCCTTTTCTCCAGGCTAAATAACCCCAGATCCCTCAGCCGCTCCTCAGATAGGGAGATAGGGGAGAGAATTCAAAGAGTAAAAGTGAGAAAACTCATGGGTTGAGATAAAGACAGTTTAATAGGTAAAGCAAAAGCTACACACAAGCAGAAGAAGGAATTCATGCACCATTTCCCACAGGCAGGCAGGTGTTCAGCCATCTCCAGGACATCAGGGCTCCATCAAGTGTAACAATGACTTGGGAAGACAAATGGCATCACTCTAACCATCCCCCCCTTCCTTTTTCTTCCCCCAGTTTTATATACTGAGCATGAATTCATATGATATGGGATATCCCTTTGGTCATTTGAGGTCAGCTGTCCTGACTGTGTCGTCTCCTAACTCCTTGCACACCCCCAATCTACTCACTGCTGGAGTGGGGTGACGAACAGAAAAGGCCTTGACGCTGCCCAGCAATAACAAAAACATCCCAGTGTTATCAACACCGTTTCCACTAGCAATCCAAAATACAGCCCATACCAGCTACTGTGAAGAAAATTAACTCTATCCCAGCTGAAATCAGCACACTGGGTGTCCTTAGTGCCAGAGAGTGGCACCAAGAAGAAACACGGAGTGTAAATTAATATTCTGGCAGGGGGACAAAGAAAATCATCAAAGGCTTAGACATTACACTGAAGTATAACCTATGTCTGGGTTGTTTTCACCTTTTTTTGTTCTGATTTCACCTCTTCTACCGTTAGTATAACTGCCTATTATTTCAAATCATCAGCATATTCATGAAGTAAATGGCACCAAGGCAGTTCCTTTTTATTTGAATAAATTAGAATCTCATACCGGCTAATTTTCCAAAGTACTTTTCAATTGTAGTAAAAGCAGATTACTAATCGCTTTAGGTTGCTAATTGCTTTATGTACTGAAGGGGTTTTTTTCCAATAAATGCCAAGAATCTTTGAAACCTCAAGAACAGCAAGTACTTGAGCGCCCAACGGTTTTATTTTCGTTGTTTCAAGAACATGCTTTGGGTGAAGACACCAGTGTGTCTTTATTGCCTGACAACGCGTAACCCTTGGGCTCGTTTGCACCCTACAGACAGAAACTCTCCTAAGAAATATTCACCTTACAGAGACTGAGCCCAACAACCAGATTCTTATGCAGATATGCAGCGGACTAAACCCAATGTTTCTCCTGATATCAGAGGTAACCAAACATAAATGCTTTTTGTAGGTGTATCATCTAACGGCTCTAAGTAATTCTGTACAATAAACAGACACATTCGCTGAGACTGTCCTATGATCAGCTGGTAAAGACACTGGCTTGTATAGCTCAAGGTCTGCAAATAATCCTTTCTCGAACAGAGGTTTTTTTGTAGCAACTATCTGTTTTGATGGTACTTCATTACTGCTGAAGGTATATGCATATATAGACTAGAGGGAGAGGGAGCTCCAGCAGCTGTGGCTGGAAGATTGATTGGAAGGGTTACAGAAAAAAAACCAAAACATTTTTAGGCTTTAGCCTTTCCTCTTGGAGTCAGTCCATTCTAGATAAACAAATATTCAGAGAAAGACAGTCTAGTCTCTGCCAAAACTCTTGGTAGAGATGGAGAAAGCCAAGGCTCACCTCCTTGCTCCAAACCAGATATAATAACCAATCTCCAACATGCTGGCCAAGCGAGCCTGTCCTTACTGGATTCCACCAGTAAGGTCTTGATTTCAACCAGAACACTCATTTAAATTGCCAATAGCAAACTAACCTGCAAATTCTAGTAACAAAAATTCAATATTCCAACATAAATTATAAAATTATCTCACTGTATTTTGAGGTGTGAATCAGAGTCTTACTTCAGTCACTGAAGTTCTGATCGTAAATTTTGAATGATGCTTACCTTGAATTTTACCAGGTTTTTATGGGATGCTGTATAGTTTGAAGCCACACGCTGCTTGTAGGCTACATAATCCATCTCTTAAATTGATGACGAGTTAAGAAAGTCTCAAAAAACTATTCAGACTAGGTATATTGTGTCGGCAGTCCTTAATACATTCAGATACGGTCTATCTCTGCAAGAGAGATTTATTATTTGTGGTGTTAAAATAGATATGGAAGAAGCAAAAGAAAGACTTCTTCAAGATAAATGATGCCCTACTGTTCTGGAATAGGCAGGTGAGTGTAATGAGATTTCAATAATTACTGCAGCACTGCAAAATTGGTCTCTTTCTCTTGCTGCATGGCAATGACCTACATAGTGTTGTTTCAGAAATCACAATCGGAAGAGACTTTCAGAGATTGTCTTATACAATTGCAAGGATGAATCCCGGCTCCAGAAATACTGAAAATACAGAACCAGCTTTTAGGAACCAGACAAGATGAAGGAAGAAAGAAAAGCTCTTCCGCTACTGGAGAGGTGTTATTCTAATTTTTGTATGTAGTCTAGACAATACAAAAGAGAACCATTTGAAAGTAGACAGAATCAAACACAAACCTCTGCTCTCGTACCTTTGTTGCCTCGGGAAAAAAAAATAAATAAAAAATTAAACGAACTTGAGGCTGCTGTGAGGAGTTAAATTCCTGAGTTTCTATACATGCCTTAGGGGGAGGGAGGGAGAGCAGATAAGCTGTTCTTATAATTAGATTTCTTCTTCTTTTCCATGTCTATGGCAACAAAACAACCAGGGACCTTCAGAGTTCATGGTCATTCCTGCTATTCAGCCCTGTCCTGCAGACAAGCTCAGTCCCATCACCCTTGGGAATGCTTCCTGCATGCACGCCAGGTTTTAGGTGAAGGTCCTCTTTTGTGGAGGTTGCCATGGAAGCTTCTTAGTAACTCAGCTCTGATAAGCCCTCACTGCGCAATTGCCAGCTGGCAGTTTGGCTCAAAAAGCTTGCAGTCCCTCAGCACTCTGATTAATCTGAAGACCTGTGGTGTGTTTCAGCTGACACCAGCATTACATTTGTCTTGACTAGTCAGCCTTCCATTCAAACTGCTGGTGTTCCTGGCAGCCAGTTCTCCCTGTAATCCCTACACCACAGCTGCTAGTTATCTTTGTGAGTTAGTATGTTATACCAAATAACTTCTATTACATTAAGGAAAAAATTATAAAGAAATACAATATTTAACAATAAACTGTTGTAACTCAACCATTTCTGGACACCTAAGGTAATAAGAGAGTGAAAATCAAGTGAAATATTAAACCTACCTATACAGTGTGAGCTTTCTGCAGCAACTTCTTTTGACATCTGGAAGGCCATTTTTATTTAGTATTTTGTAGATTATGTTCAGGCATATTATTCAGTTGCAGATTTTGTCATTTGAAAGAATAAGTAAGTGTCAAGGGTTAGGGCTGGGCTGGCCACTAGATGAATGACAGGTGCTCTCTACTAAGCCCTCACTCTTCCTAAAGGGGAAGAGAAAGGGAAAAGAGAGAGACACTTATGGATTGGAAAATAAAACTGAAACAGCTTTAAGGAAAAGAGTAACAATAAAATAACGTACATACAAATATATAAAAAAACAATATTGAACCCAACTGCCCTGATGGCAATTACATCACACTGATGCTGTGGAGCAGGTACTGGGGAAGTCTCAGACTGGACTCAGATGGGAACTGGATTCAGAAGATGGATTCTCAAACTTGATTCAGGAACACACAGACTGGGATCAAAGACAGAATGGACAGAATCCTCCTTGTTTCTCTGGAATGCACTGAGATCTGGATTGTAGCAACAGCAGAAGGAAAGAACTACCATCCAGCAGTGACTATCTAATCTGTTTTCTTGATAGGTACAAAGTAATGAGAGAGACTGCAACATGAATTCTGACCCACTGCTTCCACCTGTCACAAGAGGAAGATGACATTAGCTGCCATGAAAGATGAAGAATGTCTGAGCAAGGAAAATGGAAAGAGAGAGTCACCAAAGAAAAGAAAAAAACGTGGAATGAGTAACGGCTTTGAAAATGAACTTAGTTACAAGAAAAAAAAGTCAATAAAAAAAAAACAACAAACCAACTACATGTGACAACAATCTATAACAGAAGTTTTTACAAAAGATACATGGACCTGTTAGAACTGGTCCAGAGGAGGGTCATGAGAATGACCAGAGGGCTAGAGCATCTCCCGTATGAAGAAAGTCTGAGAGAGCTGTGATTGCTCAGTCTGGAGATGAGAAAGCTGTGAGGAGACCTCATTGTGGCGTTTCTGTACTTATAGGGTGCTTGTACGAAAGATGGAGAAAGGCGTTTCACCAGGGCCTGTGGTGAGAGGACAAGAAGCAATGGTTTTAAACTGAAAGAGAGGAGGTTTAAGCTGGACATAAAGAAGAAATCTTTTATGGTGAGGGTGGCAAGACACTGGAACAGGTTGCCCAGGGAAGCTGTGTGTGCCCTATCATTGCAAGTCTTCAAGGTTAGATTGGACGGGACTTTGAGCGACCTGATCTGGTGAAAGGTGTCCCTGCCATCCATGGCATGGGTGCTGGGCTATATGATCTACAGAGGTGCCTTCCAACACAGACTATTCTATGATTCTAAGAATCTACAATTTTCATCCCATCCAAGACTAGTTTAATAATGAAACCTGCATGTTCAATACAAATAAATTATCTATTTATAAGATCAAAACTTGCTACCTGTAATCCATGAAGTTCAGTATGAACAACTAACTTAGAAAAATCAGCTTCCAGAGAAAGGACGAAAACCAGAAGCATTGTTCATAAAAATAAAGCTGTTTATCAGGAAGAAAGGAGCTTCTACACCCAAGCCTCATCTGTGATTACTAAAGAAAGAAATCCTTTCCTCAGATATTGCAGCCACACATAGTAAGGAAAGTATGACATGGCCTTGGCACCTGCTTCACATCCAGTGACCTTTTGCATCCATTTTATTAGCGTGTCAGCCACTGGCCACTTAAAAACGCGTTTTGACATTGGGCAAAACTATTGCTATTACCAGATCATTGGCTTTACCTTGATTTCAAACTAAAATTGAAAATGGGGAGCAAACATCTTGGAAATGTTACTGATTCTAAGGAAAGGTCACATCTTAGTCATACTTCACAAAACAGCACTATGTTGATTGCTTTCAGTTCAATTATTTTATACTTGGCTTCTTGTTTAAACTCTAAGTAATTAACATCATGTTCTTTTTTAAAAAAAATATGTTAACAGCGATGCGGTTTTATTTCCTAATTAGTTTTGCATTCTTTATATTTCTATAGTTGACAGGATTGGTAGTACTTGGACTAAGCTTACAATCTACTTTTTATTTTAATTATCTCTATCATACATTGTTTTTACTAAACCTCTGAGAGGTTTGCAACAGATACTTTACAAAAAAAATAAGAAACACATTGTCTGGAAAACGCAGTTTCAAGATAAGTAGAAAACAGGTAACAAGGATTTGAAACAAATCATTTTGTCAAAAGCAGATTACTTTTTTCCCCCCTTTTGTCCAACACTGATAAAATTGTAACAGTTACAGTATAGTTAAAGAATTTTTCAAGTTATGTAAATGAGTATAGACCAAAGGTTTTTTTACAAAAAACACCTTTCGAAAGCAGACAGAAATCTCAAGACATTCTTAAATCATGGGGGAAAAGGAGTAATCCTTGAGAACGACGGCAGACTCACAGTGAAATTTTTCTTTCTAAAGGGTAATGTATGCAAAAGAAAACAGTGGAAATATATCCTATAAAACATACTGGAGAGTAAATTGTAGTGAGAGATCATGGTCCTTAACACAAGCTGTAAAGTAAAGCACATTCCTTCAAAAAGGAAGCCTCTGATCCTTGAATCAGGCACATCTGATCCTGAGGTAACCAATTTACTTCTTGAGAAGCAGAAGAGTTGGGAAGTTCTCACAGCTCTGCTAGATACCACCATCTGGGGCTTCCAGAGAACCAGAGACCCCAAAAACAACCCTTTGCTGTGACCAGCACTGGTCGGAGTCCTGCCTGTTTGCCCGTGTGTGGGGCAGGAGCACAGCTCAGGAAGCCCTAAAGGGAGATTCCCATGGGATGTTCATGAGCCTGACAGGAGGAAGGTTTATGTAGGCACAACAGCTTGCAGGTAGCTCTGACAGGAGTGTTCTGGTTTTGGCTGGTATAAAGCTAATTATGCTTCTGAGTAACGAGAATAGCGCGGTGTTTTGGATTCAGTATGAGAAGAATGTTGACAATATACTCATGTTTTGTGTTGTTGCTAGGAAATCAAGGACCTCTCAAACGCTCAGGTTTTGCTAAGCGTGCAGGAGCACAAGAAGCTGGGATAAGCATGGCCAGGACAGCTGACCTGAACTAGCCAAGGGGATGTTCCATACCACAGAATATCACGCCCTACATATAAACTGGAAGGAGTTGGCCAGGGGGCAGATCGGTGCTTGGGCATCAGTCAGCAGGGGGTGAACAATCGCATTGTGCATCACTTCTCTCTTCTTGGGTCTTATTTTTCATTTTATTCAGTATTCATTTTCATTCAGTTCGTTTTAATTATAATCATTACTATATTTTTTTTTTGTTATTATTTTATTTTAGCTATTAAGCTAATCTTATTACAATTCACGAATTTTACTTTTTTTGGCCAACTCTACTCCCCATCCCACTGGGAGGAGGAAGGAGTGAGCAAGCAGCCTTGTGGTGTTTAGATGCTGGTTGGGGTTAAATCACAACAAAGGGAAAAACACTGCCCTGAAGTAGCCAAAAAAAACCTTAAAGTGATCTTATGTTTAGATACCTCCCTGTTTGGCGTCTGCTACATCACAGTCCTAATTACTGGATCACAGGCTAATGGGAAAATGAATAATCATCTCTACCCAGAAACTACATTTGCTGCTCTTAGTGGTAGGATACACATTAGAGCCAACCGGATAAGAGATGGGAGCATTCCTTCTGCCTAACTAAGCTATCTGATTTATTATTTCTACCTAGTATGAATTTATCACACTGCCTTTTTTTCTTTTTTAATCAAGGTCTCTAATATTTTACATCTCTCTTCTGATATTTATGTGTCAGGAACTTCCAAAATTACTTGTCTTCCATCCTGTAAATTTTCAATTGAAAGAGAAATGCAATGAGGAACATTTAATATCCATAACAATCCACACTGCTGGAATTATCAGAAAGGAAATTTATCATGTGCTCTTCGCATTTGCTATTTCTTTCTATACAGCACAGAGTCACCAAGTCACCATCTCCCCAACATAAAGTAATTAAATAATTCCCAGATTTCAGTTCCAACTGGTATATAAGTGCTGAAGCCTGTCTCTTGTGAGACAGGAGTGCCATAGAAGACTCAGGGCAGGTTGTGACTCATGGTCATACCTGCTTTCAGTACACAGAGCCAAGACAACCACTGCACTGAGAAGCGCTTGACCGGTGACATTCGTAAGAACATTTTGAACACCACTAGATTCCTATTCCCTATCCATCGTAGCATCAGTGCTCATTAGCAGCAAGCGTAGCACAACCCCAAATTCAGATCCTTTATAACGCAACCCCAGATTAAGATCTTTTATAACAAGCTTCCCACACAGAGACAGTGGTAGGCTGTGTCTTCTGCAAATTGTTTATACACCAAAAAGGACCGAGCAACTCACCTGCAGAGCTGGGGCTCCCCTTCAGCACACTCATGAGGTGTTTGCTTTCCGCTCAGAATTAGTCCTCCAAGTTTCATCTACAGTCAATGAGAGAGACTGGCCAAGCCTGGTGTGGGCACCAATGAGCCTGGGCTGACCTCGTGCTGAGGATGGTCGATAGATCAGGAGGACACAGATTATTTCTCTTCAATCTAAACGAACAAACCATGAGTATCTCAAATCTTATAGTTCACTCTGAGGATGTGCTTTGGAGTCCAAGCGTTAAAACAATTTGAAGAGAAGCCCAAACTGTACTCATGGCTATAAACAGAGTAACTGAGACTAACTTTTCTAAAAGAAAAGCATTGTTGCCAAACCCATATGTCCAGTAAAGTGTTCTCTAAAGAATGCTTGACTTAACCACCTTCTGTAGCTAGGATGTCAATAAAATGCTTCATAAATTTTGCTATCACTATTAGGTCTTGATGAATAAATTAGTCTATAGCCACTTTAAGCAGGCTTTATTCCTTGCTTCCTTTAAAACATTAATAGTTTTAACCACCGCATAACTCAAACGATTTGGGCCATTTGATTAGACAAATACTTCACGCCTACAAACTCACCCGGTGTTATTCTCTATTGTGATATGCAAGTTAATCTGAAATACGTAAGGAAAATGCTTGAGAACTGAAATCTTCCCCCTGAGAAATCCACATCAATTCAGTACATGTTAGACTCCGCTGTTACATACAAAAAGTTCAGAGTGTCTTCAACCGCTCTAGGGAGATTACAGTCCTACAGGGATATTGGAGTTTCACAGACAGCTATATTTTTTTTTCCCCCTCTTCCCTGGCTGGATTATATTCTGTCTGGAGAGAATGAAGGCAGGTCTCCTGACCTTCTAAAATTGGCTGTGTTAAACCCCACTCTTATTATACTTATTTAACTGCATGGACCTTTTCTTTCTTGCTTCTATTTATATTCCCTGAAAATTCATCGTTAAATACAAAATTTACTTTGAAATTGCTGCAGCATTTTACTTCTCCATTGTGTTAGTACATACATAATAGAGTTTTAAATTAAAATTATTTTTGTACCTAGCAGATAAAAAAAAAAAAATATAAACTACCTCTACAGTTACTTCCTTCCATTGTATTTGGAGTACTCCTCCAGTTCATAGTGGCATCATTGATTTTCATGGTTAATGTGTCTCAGTACCGTATATATCAATTTAGAAATAAAAAGGCAGCTTTCCAACCACCTGCGCCTCAGAGGCTCAACGTGTTTTCCCCATTATGACCAGCAATAAACATTCCGTAGACCAAATCTTACCCTTGCTCATATTTCAGTGTCTTTATCACCTGCTTTTGGAGACAGCTGCGACGCTACCACACCTTGTGCAGCGAGATTCATCAGCTCATCATCTCCTTCAGCAGAGGGTGTGTATGATACCAGCTAATATATCTTCGGTGGCTTTGCTTGAATAAGAGCAGTCATGCTTTCAAAGATGACCAAAAGGATGTTTCATCTGACCAAGGTTTATCTCAGGAGTCCCTGGGTTTTCTAACATAATGAATTTCTGAGGACGATAAAACAGGTCATTATAAACAGCTCATTTGTTTCCATACAACCGCCATTATCGAGGGCAAAGGTGAGGCAGTTTTTAATATGCTTTAATAAAATGTTTTCATTAACAGATGTTCTCTTCCTTATATAAGAAGGTCTGAAGTTAAAATCCTGGCCTCACTAAAACCGGTCTGGTTGTATCCAAAATTGCCAGCCATAATCTGTCACTTCTGCCTGTCTTAGCCTGTTAAGAATAAAAGGGTGTGAGGAAACCAGGCTGCAGTTTTTCAAGCAGCTACAAGAGTTTCATGGGAATGTTCTGTGGTGAGATAATATAAATGTTTTCCCTTTTCTATAGCCCAGCTATGCTTTTTAACCTCAGAAACAAGATGTCTGTAGCACCAAATCACCTCACACTGCTCTTTAGCATCCAGCTGGTTGCACGCTGGGACTTGAACTGAAGGCGTTTTGCGCCTACGTTGAAAGAAAGAATTGATGGATGGGTTTAGCCACACAAAGGCTGAAGATCTTGATCACTTATCTTGTGTCTGTGATGCCAACAACAGCATTCATTCCCCTGCTGTTAGTGTGCCAAAACCTTCACAGTCTGGAGCATGACCTCGCTGTAGTCAGCAAGATCCCCAGCAGCACAGCCCAGGACCACGAGCTGCTTTAGCCATGTGCTACTTCAGGGAGGATTCATAAAAAAGTGTGGAGTCCTTGGGAAAAAAAAATGCTGAGGAATTCTCTTTACACTTTATGGGAAAGAGAGAAGCTTCATGAGTCTTCTTGCACAATATTTGCTCCAACATCCCCAACATTTGCTAAAGGCTGTATTTACCATTCTCCTCCACAACACTACACTGTTCACTTTTAGTGCCATTTGAACGACATGACACTTTAAGACCTACTATGGAGGCAGCAAATCAGTCTACTGCTTAGAACAGATCAAATTCATTATTCAAGCACCGGTCTTACTGACAGTATATCAAAAAGGTCAAATGAGCAGATTAAAAGCTTGCAGGATGAATTAAACATATCAGTTGATCTTTATGACAGCAAACGCTTTTCACACAGGCATAAGAGATCCGCAGACTTTCTGTTAACAGATTTGGGCACATCATTTGCGCTCTCTGCTTGAGGAAGTACACAAGAGGTTTGGAGAGAGGCAGATGACAAGCAACAGGATCATAAGAACATGAAATTTTGCATATTGCTTTTTAAAGGGAAATGTTGCTTGAGAGAATTGTAATAGAAAGAAAAAAAATGGTAATTTTTAATCCTCCTGAATGGACAAAACTTTTCTGACTGAAGAGATGGATGGAAATTTTGTGTACGTGACTAACCACGTATACAAATAGATCATTTTCCTTTTTTATCTTTAAAGCATTCTGTAAAAGGCTTACAGCAATCAGAATCACTTTGCAGGCATTATGCAGTCATTGTGCATCGAGGAGGCATAATTTTACACTGAGCATTTAAATGAGAGTCCATAGGACTAGAAAACCCAGAGACAGGAATACAAAATTCAGACACAGAGCGTAATGCAGATTTCTAATCATTGTGCTAAGCAGCCCAGTTTGATATGCATTAAAAAAAATCAGAAAAAAGATGAACTGAAAAAACATCTATTCTCTAGTGGGTTTTTCTACTGGTCTCTGAAAGCAGCAAGCTTCCAAGCAGATGTGACGCATTTTTTGACCCTGACCAAATAGGAAGTCATTCCTAAACTAGAACATGTTGGAAGCAGCAGTGTTCAAAGTCAACACTCCTTCAGGCAGGACCAGTTTGACAGAACTTTGTCAAGGAAAGGCCATGCACAGTCTTCATGGGTCGCAGTAATTTACCACAATTTTTCACATTTCCATGCTTCACATTTAGTCTAATTTTTCAAACCAATACTACCACTGGATGCCAAAAAACACTGTTTCCCACTTGATCAAGAATGCTTTACAGGTTTTTACAGTGTTAGGTGAGAGGGAATTGCCATTTCCCTCAACCTATGGGCTGTGCTGCTGTTGATACCACTCAGGATACCATCGGCCTTCTTTCCAGCAAGGCACACTGGGCCACTCACCGTCTGCCATGGCCCCCCCAGGATCTCTTCAGCAGAGCTGTTGCCCCACTAGTCCATGACCATCATGCATCTCTGACAGCCATTCTTCCTTCCCAGCGGCTGGACTTTGCAGATGTCCTTAATGAATTTCACAAGTTTACTGTTGGCCTGCTCCTCCAGCCTGTCCAGGTCCCTCTGTATGGCAGCCCTGTCTTTGAGCATATTGACTGGTCCACCTAGTCCACCATTTATTCATCTGATGACTGGGTAATGTCACTTCCTCCAGCTTACTGATACAGATGGAAAGCAAAACAGGTCCCAGGACAGACCCTTATGGTACTCAGCTTCTCACCAGCCTCCAGTTAGAGTATGACCAGTTAACTACCACCCTCTGGGCCCAACCATCCAACCAGTTTCTAGAGCTTGGCAGTGCCAGGGAAACACCTGTCTAACAAACAACAAATTAGCACACTTCTTTGACCATGCTGGGCTTTTGGCTCTCCCAATCTGATGGAAAGATTTTTCCTAATTGAGGTTCCTCATCTGATTAACTGCACCTTGAAGATATCACAGAAATACAAAAAAATCAAATTAAAGAGACTTGTTTTTTTCACATGAGACTATTTACATTGTTTCAGACCATACTGGTGTTCATGGCTCTAAAATAAGAAAATAGACATTCAGACAAAATAAAAGAGAAGAGTGACCAATAATCCATGGGAGACCAGTAGGGAATCAACAACCATAAAAGACAATTGAGAAAGAGAATAGAGAGAAATATTAGTTTAAGCCCTATGGAATCATTGGGCCATTTCTACTGCTGGTCTTCGGGACTTTAAATTGCCAATTTTCCATAACAAATTAAAGGAAAAATAAAACAGCTATGGTTGCATCTGCAGCTGTCTATGAAGTCTAAGAGCCGAATGAACAACAGCGCTACCATTCAATACGTTAACGCTTGGCCAGAAGGAATTCATCACGGGAAACATCAGATCACCAGTTAAAGAGGTCAGTGATGGTTTCAGTCAATTACTGTTGAAACACATGGATGCCGCCTGATTTCACAGCCGAGCGGTAGCTTTCTGCTCCTAAGTTCTGAAAGCACTACACAGTGTTGATGTGCATGCTGCTGTGATAGTGCACACACATTTTTATACCTTCTATAAGTTTGTATAAACTTTATAAACATAACTTGGGCAACTTCAGCTTTTCTATGTCAGTGGTTATTAGTTATCATCAAATACTCCAGTTCTCCAAATTAACACCTACCACAACTAGAGAGCACACTGCTGCCAATGTCCAGGCCTTTCCTTGAAAAAAACATTTAGCTCCATGACCTTGCCAGTTCCCCAGCTTCAGAAGAGAGCACACACTCCCATTCACCCCTTAAAGGTCCCTTATCTGGGGAAGAGAAGATTCCTGCCCAAATCGATACCTAGACACTGGGCTAAAGCAGAGAAATGAGCATCCACATCGACACAAAGCTTCCGGTCCCGTTAAAATAAGCACGTGCAATTTGGGGCTTGATAAATAAGCAGCTCTGACTGTACACGCCAAATTTCACATCAAACAGAGGTCTCATTTCAAATTCCTAGTCCTGAGGCTTCTCTTCTTTCAGCTGTAAGAGAGAACAGGTATCATGGTGTAATAAGCTTAATGACTTCCTTGGAAGAGTAGCATAGCTCGTGACTCAGCGTTACTCTTACTACAGAACTTCTATGTCCAAATCTCTCAAACAACCTGCTCCATCGCTACTATAATGACAACAAAACTCTGCAACTCCTTGTTTGTATGGATTAATTTCAGTTCCACTCAAGTTTTCCTTTTTAGCATAGAACCTGCCTTTAATCTGAACAACTGCCCCTTTATTTGCAAAATTAATCAAGCAGTAGTCCACCCACCCAGCACAATTCTTGACACAGGATAGTCCTCTGGAATATTTCCATGTTCTGATTTTAGAAGCCTGAACGATGCGATTTCCACCATCTGCAGCTCTTTTTGAGATCCAGCATACATTTTTTTCTTTTAGTGGGAAACAGCCTACCACTCTTATTTACACCCACATACAACAGTGAAACCACTGGGTTTGGCTCTTCAAGCTACTCCATAGCTTTTTGTGGTGCTTCTGCAGAACCTACTCTCCAGCTCAAGATATCTCAAAGGTCAAATTAACAAGCACGGTATCTCTGGCCACATTCCTGTACCCTGGAAATGTTGTTTTCCCCTAGAGGCGCGATACCAATTAACTTCTCTTTGCTGAGGCACGCCAGGTTGCTAAGACTCAGGAGGAAATCTCTATCAAGTTTCGAAGAAAATCTCTCTGAAGCAGGCATTTCTCTGATCACACCTCTGTGCTGCCATCACAAGCTTCTGAGACTCAATGAAAGCTAAAAAACATCCTGCTGCCTAAATTAGAATAATCATCCAACCTTATTACAGATAGCGCAATGCATAAGCAGTCAAACCACAGATGACATTTGCATTTTTACCTTCAGAAAAACCCATCCAATTTTAATTGAAATAAAGCTACCACGAAGTTTCATAAGTAGTTTAGTTAAACTTATAATAATGAAGATGGTTTGTACTTGCAAATTAATCCTTTCTTCCTTGCTGTTTTCTAAAAATATTCTTTTGGACAGCCAAATATACTGCGTTTCACCACTGGTAAGTGGTGAAAACATCTATATCCCTTGATAATATTTTCCTGTACCTGCAGACCAGTAGGAACCTGTCTGGTTTTCTTCTGTATTTGTATGATTTGTCACAAGCAATGGTCACGGGATTACAAAGGGTTAAAAACATCACCATTTATAACTAATCTGCCTCCCACTGTCACCCTGAGGTTCCTTTGACATTATATTTTTCAAGGTTAGTGCCC
Organism: Baryphthengus martii; assembly: GCA_013396935.1. Classification (NCBI taxonomy): domain Eukaryota; kingdom Metazoa; phylum Chordata; class Aves; order Coraciiformes; family Momotidae; genus Baryphthengus; species Baryphthengus martii. Next base: position 100,658 of record VWZK01016058.1, read on the forward strand.
TGTATGGAACTTTTCAACCTCTTTTCCACCCCCATGTACATTTTTTTAATTTGAACGTGGTTTTGGAGTGTTTTGTCTCCAGCTCTAATCTGTTTAGGCAGCACAGAGTTCTTCTTTGGTCTGAACAGCTTTTGCATATTGTTACCCCTGTGGATGTGTTGTGAACGTACTCTGGTCCATTTAGTAGGATGTTTCCAAATGTTCTATGTGTTCCAGCTCTGAGCTAAGTTTTTTTATTTGTATATATATGAATAATATTTTTTTAAAAAATTCAATAAAAAAAGGAGTTGTCTGCCTTTTTCCTGCACCCTCTTTACGTTATCAGACTCCAAGGCCTAGGATTATCACTCTGGCATCTTCCATATGTCTTGAATGTAAAGTTCTCCTGTAACACATCTAATAAATCATTTCAAATGAAAAAAAAAAAAAAAGATATTTTAAATCAACTAAATGTGTTTGGAGCTTACTGAACTAGCTTGTAAACTAAAAAGGTAGCACTTTATCTTGCAGTCACATAACTGATGTTTAGGCCTTGGATCAGTGTGAATTTCTTCATTTCTTCAGCATGGAATTCTGCTGCATCTTTCTGCCTTCTCCTCAGAAACTAGATAAAGGGGTACCCTTTTTGGGCCGTGAATACTCAATAGGCTTCAGGAAGATGAAGAAAACTGAAGTTAATTCCCTGTGGGACAAGTGTCTCCATTACTGTTAGTCATTAGCTCTGCCAATGTAAATTAGATGTTCTCATTCTGTTCGGCATAGTGTGTTACTTGGAATTCATTATGAATATTTTATAAGGTGCTGTTTATTTGTGGTAAGTTAATTGTTTATTCCTCACCCACACATACAGTTTCAAGAAGTTACACAAGCAAGATATGCAGACATATATATATGTAAATATTTGGTTCTGTGTGGATGTGTGCATCTAGCTGTTCAGTCCAAGGTTCTCAGGCCGCAGAGAGAGTCAAATTTAAGTAACAGCAAAGTCCTCTGAGTGATAAGGAGGTCACATCAAAATCATTTACCCACATGCTGTGTAAAGCCAGCAGTTCCGGGGAACTCAGAGAAAGTTGTTCCTAATAGGAAGACCACTAAAAATTATGTGTGGATTTAAATAGCCTTTGAGAGGTCCTGATATCCCAAAACTGGAATAGAGCCACAGAGATAAATCCCAAGTTTAAGTTGCCCTTCTGAACAGCAGTTTCATCTGAAGCACTTTTTTTTTTAACCCAGCACTTTGGTGAATAAAGCAGAAGTGCTAATGTTAGATAACTACCTTCCAAAGGTTAAATATACTGGCCTGTAAATTCCCAAGTGCCAGATGTCTGACAAAAAAAAATTTTTGTCCGTTTCTCAGGTTTTCCTTCTACAGCTCCATACCCACCCACACAGAGCAGAATTAATTCCACAGTCAGTCCATTGTCATCACCTTATTACTGAATACAGCATTTAATTTTACCCCTAGGCCTATCATTTCTGCAGAGCTATTTCTGCTTCCTTCCAGCCAGAAGAGTGCTGAAAGGGAGGAGATAAGGTAATTAAGACCGTTCTTCTCACTTAAAAGAGCTGGCACAACAATCAAGTAAATTTACATTCCCATCACCTAGAACTACTGTCTTCCTAGGTCAGTTCTGGAGCTGATTTAAATTGAAGTTGCTCATTTGAAGGAAGATGAAGCTACAGCGTAGGTAGCTCCTTTGAAGCGACAGTGATTTATTCCATCTGAGAAGCTAAGCCAGAATCTGCAAAAATCAATGTTACTGTAAAAAACATCAGCTTATATAGAACCTGATCAATAAATAAAATGTATTCACCTTGGGACAAACACATTTCCAAGTGCCTGTTTATAGAAGTATCTGGTCTGCGTGAAGCAATGCATCAATTTCTGAGGATCAGGTGATGCACAGAGCTTACTGCCGGCTTCTCCCTATACAATGAGCTTCCTGCTCAGCCTAGGAGCAGGTGTCCTCCCATCCTCTGCCCAGCTCCAAGGCATTCTGCACTGCCATGGTTTTCTAAAGTGCACTGGGACAACACTAACGAAGCAACACTAAAAGCGCAGGGATCGTGCCGTTGATACGCTGTAGGACCCAGCTTTTAGACATGCTGGGCTTTAGCTGCCCCCATCAGACACAAAAGCCTGACGTGCAACTAGCAGATGTCAGTGACCTTGTTCCCTTTTATTGTCAATGAAGGAGACTCCATTTTAAATCGTGAGAAAGCACAAAATGCCACCCACATTTCCCTTCATAACTGCACTGTTCATCCCACACGCTCATTTTTCAGATTCCTGCTCACGAAGATACAGGTTGAATTGGGGAGGTTGGACTAGATGATCAGCAGATCCCTTCCATCCCAAACGGTTCTATGACCTAACGCAACAATGGCGCATACCCCCAGCCGAATGTCAACTGCCTACGCTAACCTCTCCGTTGGCACATAGCCACCACCTTTCCTGCCTCCCACCATTCACGGCAGCACCAGGGAAGTCTTGCTCAGGTCCACCACCCTGGTGGTGGCCGTGGAAGGTACCCATGCCAGTTATAGTGGACAACTAACTCTGATTCAAAGCAACTTACCTGACCAGAGTCTGTGCCTGCCACCTCTCTTCCTTGGGCATGCTGCAAAGGGTGTCTAAAGAAACATTCCCAATCTCGACCGACTATGACTTGTGTTTTTCTGGATGATTGCTGGTCTGATGTTCAGTTGGGTATTTCCTCAGTCACCTTGCCATGATCTTATCTAGTCGTCGTCAATCTCCAGCAGACCTTGTGTCTATCCACAGTTCATTTGGAAAAATTGCGTTTCAAGTCAACAGTTTCCATTGAAGTTGTATGGATTCCTCACAACTCACCAGTTAGTCTTGTAGCAGTCTGGCAGGCTCAGAGTTTCAAAGGAAGGTTGCATAGACTCCTCCACACAGGCCAGCTTCTCAAATCACAACCACCTTCTGCAGGAAGCTCAAGATTTGCATTTTTTTCCCACATTTTAGCATGAATTCATTCCTTTCCAACTTGAGGAAGAGTATACAAAGGCCGTGTGCAATGGAAAGCATCACTGAAAGGGATGTTGCTAACTGTGAATTAATTCAGAGTCTGAGCAGCTCTACTGTTTTCAGGTTAATAACAAAAACCAGCAAGACATTCCATTTTGAGACACAAAAGCAAAAAAAAAAAATGTCGAGTCAGTCTCTCCCCCAGCCAGTTATGACACCCTTCCAAAGGAGAGTGTCCGGTGTCTAGCTGGCCTATTATCCTATCTCAGTGAGAACTGGAAACTGGTGAGAGAGAAATTAAAAGCAATAAAGGAGTTGTGCAACAGGACTTTGTGAACAGTCATTTTTCTCAAAACAGCCTTTTCTGTCTCTGATGGGATCAAATATAGCGAATCAATACTTGAATCTGGAAGTGGTTCATGGCTTTCAGAGGAACCTTTCTGAAGGAAGGGATGCATTTCCCACGAATAAAACCAATACTTTAGGGGACAAACATAGCTATAACTGTTTAATATTATTTTAATATAGCCACTATGTTTTGGGAGCAGGGAAAAAACAGAAGACATGGGAAAGAAAGAGTCAGCTTTCTGTCCTGATATGCTAAAACACTGACAGGGTTGACCTGGAAAACGCTGCAGTTTCCCTAGAAATATTGTATCTCTCAGTCCAATAAACCCAGGAGGTTAGTGAGCAATAAACAAAAGGATTTTTGTTATTAGCTTGTGTCCTTGCTTTTATGGAGCCTTACGCTTCTCTGCCAGAAAGAATATTATTAGTTTTCCTCCTTTATCTCCCAAATGTCTTCAATCTGTACAAATTGGGGGGGGGCTATTCCTCAATTACACTTTAATATATTTACAGAAAAATGCATATGTGTACACATACATAGAGTGAGAGAGAATTTTGGTATAATAGACATTATATAGCTACATATGTATAATTAACAATAAAAGTTTATTATCTGTTTTTTATGTATATAGATCAATCAAACAAAAATTTTTGGATGCCTAAGGTAAGCCTTCTGAGTTGCTGTATATTTCAAAGAGTTTCACTGTAATCCAGTGTCCTCTGACTGAATTCCCTGTTCTCCCAGTTCAACCCATTCCTTCAATTTCCTTCACTTCCAGTGAATAAGGAAATAAATAAAGAAAACTATAGTGATCTCTCACCTAAAGCTTTTTCTAGAGGTCTCCAGTTTAGAAACTGCATGAGCACTAAATCTTCGGTATTATGAATGTACAAACCTGTTCCAGGTTTTGTAACCTGGAATTGGTGAAGATTTGCTGGCCAGGGAAAGACAGTTCCTTAGAAGCACATTCCTGAGTTTTATGTTGGGTCAGTCCTCTGTAATGACCAGGGAAACTCTGGCAATTTCAATCAACTTTGACATTGGAAGAGATGCATAAAGGCACTTTTCTACACAGTCCTGTAAAAAGTGAGAAGGAAAAAAAAAGTCCTTACACCCAAATTAGTATAAATACTGAAGGAAAGGCAACACCACTATCTTATGGACTCCTCACTACAGCTAATTCAGTGAGTTTAGTTCATCAAGCATTTTCCTTTTACAATGTTGTTATTTGTTGCTCTTCTTATCCACCTGGATTTTGTTCATCCCCCTCATTCACCTTGGCAAACAAGGTTTTAAACAGGAATTTTAAAATTTGAGCCTTCAGATAAATACGTACTCAGCAATTCATTCTCAGCGTGTCACTCGCATACAATTTTAATTTTATAAAATAGCTGTGAGTTTTTCAATTGATTTAGCTAATTTTACTAGCCACCTCTGGACAAAAAAAAAAGGGAAAGCAGCAGATGTTGCACGGAGAAAGGGAGATTATTTTCCTTTTTATATTCAGCATCTACTTTAATCTTCTTTGACCTGTTGAATGTTTAAGCTCCAGCGAGACTGTTTGCACTTAGATCTTCTTGAAGCCTCCTCTCAATGGGAAGGGTTCTGCATCTATTAGGAAGGATTTGATGACCTACCTATTCAATATTAACATCCTGCAGATAATGCTGCCATTTCTTTGTTCAAAACCAGCACGTTCCCTTTCTGTCACCTGGTCCCTGTCATGTGTGGAACCAGCAGCCCAGCCCACTGGGCATTAGGATGTCATCCCTTTGTACAACCTTTGTCAATTTAGGTCAATGATAAAAACAAACATAAATATACAACATAAAGACTAAAATATGTCCCTGTGTTACCACTGCACAGCAAAAGTTTTTTTCTTCTTGAAAATGCTGAATACTAATGACAGACAAGTGACCTTCAGCGATGCTTTTTAGTTGCATGCATCAGTTTTGTCTAGGCTGCTTCAAATGCAAATGCTGGGGATGTAATTATTGATGGATGCGGATTTTCACTGACTGAAATAGAAGATCTATCTAAAAGCTGGATCTAGTTAGAGCTTTAGCACAGAATGCACATTAAGGACATATAAAGTATGATTAAGCAAATCATTTGTTCAATACATCTTATTTCTTTTTGCTGTCTATGGAATATTTATTTCTAATAAATATACATGAAACAGAATAGAAAACTACTGTTTCTCACAGCTACTTATCCGATGCTACAAACAGAGGAGCTGTATCTAGTCCTGTAACTTCAACAGTTTCACAAGAGCATCCTCCATATCTCACATTTCATCGGCTAAAACACATGGACCGATTGGTGCCATTTAAAGGATGCAAGGTTATCAGTCTAGGAGGAAGAGCTGAAGGGAGACTGTTCTCTCTAATGTTGAGTATCACCCATTTCCATGGAGTTGTACCACCTTTTCTGCAAGGATGCAAAGACACAGAGGTTACAGTCAGTATCTGTGCAAGTATGGATGTTCATGGAAGGCTACTACAAAATCTGCATTACAAGGGAAAGTTAACTCTTTAATTTGAAGAAATTGAAAGTCTACTCTTCTCTCTGTCCCATAAGAGAATTATATAAACATAATATAGCTTACAAAAACATAGAACAAGAGAAACAGACTCCATAATGAACAACATCAAATCTTCTTAGAAAACTTCTTCTATGATGGTTGAAAAATATATTGTCATGCTTTCACATGACTGAACTCACTGAAGGCAATCCCATTATCTACCTAATCTATTGTTTGTCTGAATCCTCATTTTAATGGCCAGCTTAGCGGCCTTGCACGATTCACATCCCCCACAATTTGCTTCGGTTATAGATGGGACCATGATACTAGCCTTCCTGGGAAGTGTTTAGGAATTGAAATGATGGATATTATTGGTTGAGCCCTCACACAATTACTATGTGGTGATGATTATGGTAAAAGATAACCCTACAGACAGTTAGCCTCTCTTTTCAGAGTGCTGAGACTTTCCAACCCCAAGATTTTTATAGCAGAACCTATCTGTCTTCTCACATTCAGAATTGTCACAAGAAAAGCAGCTCTGCAGCTGGAAGGACCATGGATTTCACAGCTTTTTCTGCCATGCCTGTCCTAGACCGCTAGTTATCAACTGCCAGGATTCACAGACATTCAGATGTACAAGTTGGAGTAGGCAGAGCAAAGAGGGGAGATGAAATTTGGAAGTCTCCTGCTGTGATTTCTCATTGCCTGTTCCCTGGAGCACTTGTTCAGGCCAAGGTTTGTCAGATCCAATGCCATACTACACTCATACTGGATCCTCTCATTAAGATGAGCTACTGTTCTGAAAGACTAAGTCTCAAGAAAATTCTCTGGATGGTACAAAGGTAATTTGGTACACCGCTTCTGTACCACACCAGCAGCTTGGGGTGTACTGGGACATTGCCAGATTTCCCTTATCCCTGTCTATTGCACAGACACCACAAGATTATCCTGCAGTTGTAGGTACTCTGACCCAAATTAAAATCAGCCCTGGGGGAGATTTCTGGTACATATCAGAGTTCATCTGGCTGAGAAAACAAGAGGGAATCAATAAGCCATCCTCAATTTCAAATTTTTTTGCTCTAAACCTCAAGCTAAGCTGTGCTGTTAGATCAGATTCACCAAATGCAAGATGCTCTAATGCAGCCCCAGCGGTTTTACAGGTGTTCTGCTTGAACAGTAGGCCAGCTTCCAGGGAATATGTCCATGCATTACAGTCTACCAGTAGAAGAGAGAAGGCAGGAGACAGCAGGTAAATCCTTTGTTGTTTGTTTAAATTCAAGCCAATTTGCTTGGCCTAAGCTCCGTATCACACAAAGGGCAGAGACTTCTTCTGCCATAAAGCCACGTGTCACCGAAGGTTATCTTACCCTTGTACCATATTGATCTGATAGTTCCCTTGCTTGAGTCTTCCCTGGTGCAAACAGCTCAGCTCTCAAGTGAGCTTTAGCTTGGAGGCTTTAGAGCTACTCAAGTCAACAACATTAAGTCACCACAGGCGTCAAGGACACAGCCTGGAGTCCTTCACAGACTGCAGGAGCTCACTCTTTTGGACCCAAAAAGCACCCAGCTGGGGCTGGATACCTGTCTACAATAACAGGCAGCTCGTTTAAAGTAGCTCTTGAGGCTAAGGTAACAAAATAGATCACCTTGGCAGTGTGCTACCAGCAGATTTATTTTCTTTCCTACTCAAAACACAGGCCCCAAAACACAAAGCGTAAGTAAATCAAATAAATTAATTGCCAAGCAGGAACATTTAGAAGTAATAAGAGTACTAGACACGCAGACTGATCCTTCACGTTTTTAGCAATTCACACAGTTGGTATTTAAAGGTAGAGAAAAACTCTCCCTTTTTCCCTGCTTCTAGTATGTTCCTGGAAGACGGTCAAAGATTGTTCTGCCTCCCAAAATAGAGAAGTTTTGTCAAGCAGGTTACACTTGCTACCCAAACAAATCAAGTCTGAGGACTTCTTTCAAAATTCCAAAAGTCTGCTGTGCAAGGTCTGTGTGGGAAGGATCATATTTCTCTTTAAAATAAGCAAAACCCAACACAAATGCCCTATAGACAAGTCTAATTTAACTTCCAGACAACCAGAGAGTTGAATTTCTTCTAAAACAACATATTCAACACCAGACAAACCAAATACCCAACTCTGCTTGTAAGTTCCTGCAACCATTTTTTGGAAAAATAACAGTAGAAAACAACCTGGCAGACAGAGCAAACTCATTTTTCTTGCCAGATGTTCAGCTCACTTGCTTTAAGCTAAAAATAAGTTATTTGCTCCTGTCAATGTTCCTGTATGCCTATGTACAGCGATATCAATCACAGATCAGAACCATATCTAGGTCAGTATTGTTAGGAGTGACTGAAAAACTGTTAGTGAAATCTGAAGAATACCTAATGAAAAGAGTAAAAATAAATTCAGTTTAACAAATACTTCAACAGAAACTTGTGCTTTACAACCTGTAGCACTAATAATTTTGTTTCTAAAAGTAGGATATTCAGACATAGTGATGCACTTAGGACAGAACCAGACAATGCTTTATCTGCAGAAAACAGGAGAGCACATTAGTAAAAGCAATATTTCAACCAGCTAAAAGCACTATTTGCATAAACCATTCCTTTCACATTCTAAAGGCACTGAACAAAAATCAGACATCATTTCTGCAAGCTGCCCCGTACAGCAGGGGAGCTTAAGTGGAATTTATGACTTTGCTGTCGAAGTAATTTAACTCTAGATCTTTTCGGCCACAAAGAGACAAGTCGTATAGTGAATACACAAAAAGGAAAAGCAGGATGAACAGAAAAGTAGATACATAAAAATGAAACTAGGGACATTCATTCAAATTGTCACCTCATATATTCATTATTTACAGGATGCCATTGTTTCATTTACAGTATTTCAGTCTTTTCTATTTTTTTTTAATAAGCAGATTATTTCCCTTGCTATTAATTCAAATGTGATTATGTAGGAGTTTGTTTTTTTTAAATTTTGCATTGCCTTTAATTATAACAGCATGAAAATCACATTTCTTTTGCACTTTTCTGTGAGCATTCAGTAACGAAGAACAACCTTCTATAATTAAAACAGAATTATCCTGCGCTCTGAGACGCACAATAATCTCTCATTACTGTCTGGAACATATCTTTAAAAAATGTGCCTATGTAAACAGCAAAGTTACGCAAGGATACAGTTTCAGGATACTTGGTCTGTGAGGTTTGGCCTGTATGTCATAAGAGAGGAGGTAGAGAGTCAACAATATATCTTACCTGAGCTTGCATCACTTTGGTATTGCATTTTTGTGTATTTAAAGCTTCCAAAATTGTAACAGCATTCCATTTTGGCTTTATGAAAGCTTCATTCTTTACATGGGCTTTCTGTCACCTTTCTTCAAAGAAAGGGAAATAAACCAATATGAAAAATTGCATGCGGCAGTCTTAACCAACAGGTCTTTACACCTACAGCATTCAAGAGAAAAAGAATGAAAAAAAAGAAAGCTTTTTACAGAATTACAGAATCACAGAACAGTAAGAGTTGGAAGGGACCTCTGGAGATCATCTGGTCCAACCCCTCTGCTCCAGCAGGGTCACCCAGAGCAGGGGGCCTAGGATCGTGTCCAGGTGGGTTTGGAATCTCTCCAGAGGAGGAGACTCCATGACCTCTCTGGGCAGCCTGGGCCAGGCTCCAACACCCTCATGGGAAAGAAGCTTTTCCTTATGTTCAGATGGAACCTCCTGGGTTCCAGTTTGTGTTCATTGCCCCTCATCCTGTCACTGGGCACCACTAAAAAGAGTCTGGCCCCATCCTCTTGACCCCCACCCTTTAGCTATTGATCAGATCCCCTCATCAGTCTTCTCTTCTCCAGGCTGAACATCCTCGAGTCTCTCAGCCTTTCCTTGTCAGCGAGGTACTCCAGTTCAGTTTACCAAGGGTGTGAATAAAATCACTAGAGAGATGCTTTCCAAAATGTAGATGGCTTCATTCACACTGAGGAGCTGCATGCTGAAAACCTTAGGAGAGTTCTGCAGAACCAGGGGGCCTTATTTGCAGACTTGACACCTGGTCATAACCGGCAGAAAGGCACCTGAAGGAAGCTCTGACCTCCTCAGCACGCATAGGCTGCTGGTACGTAGAATCATAGAACGGTTTAGGTTGGAAGGGACCTTAAAGATCATCTAGTTCCAAACCCTGCCATGGGCAGCGACATCTCCCACTAGACCAGATTGCTCGAGGCCCCATCCAACCTGATCTTGAACACATCCAGTGATGGAGCATCCACAACTTCTCTGGACAACCTGTTCCAGTCTTTCACCACCCTCACAGTGAAAAATTTTGTCCCAATTTCTAATTTGATTTCTTCTGGTTTAAAGCCACTACCCCTCATCCTATCATTACAAGCCCTTCTAAGAAGTCCCTCCCCAGCTTTCTTTGTAGGTCCCTGTCAGATACTATAAATCCACAATCTCGCTTTGCAGATGGATGTGGCCGTGTGCCTGGGAGGTTTCTCCTGCTGCAGCACCGCAGCTGTCTCCTCAGGTTGATGCATTACCAAGATCAGTTCCTCTGAGACTCTAAATACTTGGTGATGTCATGGAGGCAGCATTATCTCTCTGAATATAATATATCCAGTGCCGAGAGAAAGCTCTGAGTCTACACTGTAGGGAGAGATGAAAGCTCAGCATACGTGAGGAAATCACTCTTAAGAGAAGATTTTGTTCAGAGGGTGACTAAAGGAACAGGTGAGCAGGGGAACCACCACACCGCTGTACGAGAGCAGGCCCACAGCAGATGTTCAGGTAGAAAACCAAAAGCGACTCAGAGTCACTACCTTTATCGTGAAGTGCTGAAAACATTACCCCAGATCAATGCAGGATGGGTCCATGTACTGCTTTCCAGACCAAACAGACATCAACAGCCCAACAGGACACCCCATCTAAACAGCATTGCCTCCATCAGCCAGCAAGTTGAAAACAAAATATCCGTGTTGAAAAAAAATTACTCCCAACCAGCCCTCTCTTCTGCCCCAAAAGCCCAAGATGCTTGCTGCAGGTACAGCCCATACTTCAACTCACAGCCCTGTTTGCTCTTCTGAGGTAAATCTTTCCAATCCAACCACGATTTCCAGGTTGAACTTTAGAGGCAAGTTTAAGCCAAACTATTCTGTTCTACAGAAACACAGACACAAACCGGTTTTGGAAGACATTTGCTGACCAAACAAGAAAAAAAAAAGTTCAAAATATTTTAACCAGTTCAGTTTCCTCTAAAGTTTAAAACATTGGTAACCTTCTGTTAAGTTTATACAGTCAGTCATGTCAGGATCAACAGTGTACTGATGAAATTTTAGGGCTAACTCCCTCAAAGGGTTTGAACACTTATTTGGAGGAGAGGGGAAAAAGGTTTTCTGTTGTTTTTTCTTTTCAAGTTGTTGATATAGGAGGCTGGAGAGCTGCCTTTACAGCCTGGTAAGTTAAAGACACTACAGGGACTTTAATGCAAGCTTTCAAAGGCCCTTTGCAATTTGCAGATAAGAGATCATTTCCATCTTTTATTCCAGTTTCTTTTGAGAGGAAAAAATAGAAGGTTGTTTTGTGTGGACAGAGGGTCTCAGAAGAACAAACCAGAACATTATTCATTGGTCGCCTCATTGTCCTGCGTGTCTCGAAGAATTTAAAAACAAGCTATCTTCTGCTTTCCAGCCTTTGTAAAAGGAGTTTGTGACTGTACCGAGGGTATGGACAACGCTCCTCTGTTAAGGTGATCACAGTGCAATTCATGGCAGCTCAGTTTGCTACAGGACTGCAATGGTTCTTTCTTTTTAAGTCACAGAATTGAAGGCAGACACTCATCGGGGGATCTGAATGCAACTGGCTTTTCAGCCATTGTCCTGCATCTTCATTTTTCAGCAGCAATAAAATAGTGACAAAAGAAAGGGACGATAATGATGCTGATAATGTCCAAGCTAGAAGAGCTTCAGACGCTACACAACTATCCATTAGGATAAGACACGGGAGCCACAAGGTAAGGCAGAAGTACTTCTGAGAGTGAATAGATAGAATGTATAAAGCCTCACCTACTTCAAGTTAAACACAACCATTTTTCACAAACCATGACCCCCCAAAAAAATAAAAGTCCAGTAAGATGAAAGTATGGGAGAGCTCCCACAGCAGGTCTAGGATACAGGGTTTGTTGGGTGTTTTCAATATTACGTCAGAATCTTGGGGAACTGGGGAGAGCTGGAGAGTGGTAAAGTTTCCAAGCACAGGCTGAGGTACGCAGCACAGAAAAGGCTTTTCAGAGACAGATATTTCATACCCACACTGAAGTGGCTCCTTCTTATTTCCATTCCCAGTTCTCATCAGTGTGATGAGATCAGACCTCCTAAAGGTGCTCAGGCTTAGCCAGCTCCAAGACAGCAAATGAGGGCTTGTCTACCCAGGAAAGACATTTTTAGGGGGAAAAGAAAACCCTCAAGTGTGAAACAAAAAGCATATTAAGCAATCAATGCCAAGCTCCTCCTTGCTCGTGCCACCACTCCAGTTTAAGACACTAATGGCCCCTTTGTTCAGTTTCATTGAAGAAAATCAACTTATCAAAAATTATTGGAGAATAACTACTGCAGACCATTGCAAGGCAGTCACATCCTTCCACAACAAGCAGACAATGTCTTACAGGAGGAAAACCTGCAACAATGCACAGCCCAGCACATCTGCCAAAGGTTCTGCCTTCCAACTCTCACCAAAAAGGACATGTGAAAAGAGGGTCCAGCAACAGTATTCCTCAATTTCCTTGACCCTGAAGAACTACTCGACTGTTTTAAAATGTAACCTAGCTGCCACTTCTGTCCCGAGGGTTTTGCAGAAGGCTCCAGTTTATTGCAAACTCAACGGAAAAATAACCTGAAGAGTCACACGTGGATCTTTGGTTTGAAATGGCTGCTCTGAAGGAAGCACTGGCCAAAGAAAATCACGGCCAAAAGCATTAAGCCTTTATAAAACAACCCCATTTAAGACAGCAAGATCTATTTAAAAGCACTATAAATTCCTGAAGCATGTAGCATAGTATTTAACACAAATACTCCTGTATTAAATTCATCATCTTTAAGTATTCAGATGTGATAAAATTGTATAGTCAATAGTTACATTTTAGGCATAGCTTTCATGAAGTTTTATGAATCTATAAAATACCCAAGATATTTAAAATTATATTTCCCTACAGCCTTAGTGCTCTGGAACAGCACCCATTTAAAAAGTTGCAGCCTTTTTTCACATCAAACCTTAAAGCTGGTAACAGATTCTTGAATTCATCCACCGATGTCTGCGTGGTTCAGAGGCCAACCAGCAGACAGCACCTAACAAATCCTATTTAGAAGGCAGAAGTCATGACTGAGAGAAAGAAAAAGGTGGAAACAAGTATTGCAAATAGTCTCTCTGGATTCCCAGTCACCCTCATTCAATATTTTCATAGAGGGAGGGGAAAAAAGAAAAAAGATTCACCAGCCAATAAATCACACAGAGCCCTTCACCACATCACACCAACGTACCTACAATGGAGGGGACTCACTTGTACGTGCCAGCTAAAGCTTCTTGCCCAAGCAGCAGGTTGCAGGGTAGAGGATCTGGTAATCATGCAGTTCTTCTTGAAAATATGACAGGGACATTTTAAACATACATTTTGGAAATAGCATTTATACTTTTTTTTCCTCTGTTTTTAGGAAAGGTTATACAATTTGTGGAATGGAAGTTATAGGTGATAATAAAAACATCTTCTGTGAAATCCATCACGCTGTTTGTCTAACAGCCTGGAACAGAGATCAAGAAGGGAAGGAATTTATTGTGTGCTCGTCAATCAGTAGAGGAAGATTGTTATAATTAATTATGATAACACAGCTCTTTAACAAGGTACACTGTCATTTATCTGTGTCCCAGAGCACAGCTGAAAATTTCCCCATCAGAAATCTTTTTGACTGAAGAAACTAAAAGGCAAAACAGGAACCGCTTGTCTTAATGCTACAAATGTACCAGGGTGGGATCATATATTTGAATGAGCCATATTATAAGAATCCACATTCGTTGCTCATTCACCTCAGAATAAACATTACTAAAAGCGATCCAGCTCATGCCAGAGATTGTCCTGCTGGTAACAGTTTGGTCAGCAACATTGGGCCGAGCTGCCTGCACTGGGACCTTTGGACTACAGTTGTTCCTCCAGAGCATCGTTTATAACCTGGTGGTGACAGTTTTAGGGTGTAAGCTTTAGGATGCAAGTCCAAGACTGATGGTATAGTTTAGTTAAGAACTACACTTTAAAACACATCCTCAGGGGAAAAACAACAACAACAACAACAAAAAAAACCTGACTGTACATACCAGAGAAAAAAAAAAAAAAACAAAGGGTGAGACCTGAACAGACTTACTGGTCCTGAGTGAAAGAGGGATTGGTGGAACACACCAAACATCTGGCAGTCCTCATGCCTGCCCAGCAGTACAGTAGATACATGGCAAAAGCATCTTGTTATACCCTCACAGTGATCTCCCACTCTTCTTTGGGACAACAGTAAATGCAGCAGATCTCTGGAAAACTGCTCTCGATTCATTCATCACATGGAAAATGTAAGGTTTAAACTACCAAAGACACTCAATATATTAATCGCTTTATTTTTCAGTGTGTTAGCGATGCTTTTTTTTTTCTCCAGCAGTTGTAAATGCTCACTGCAACTTATTCTGTATGTAGAGCTAAATTGTTCCTATCTCGTGGCTTTCCAAGCTTAAAATGAATCCTGCTCATCTGCCTTACCATATAAAAGAAATGCAGCTGCGTATTTCCCCTTTAGAAAGTGCTTGGTTTAGATTCATCATGTCACAGCTCAGTCTTTTTTTCATCTTTACTGAAAATCCTGTCTGAATAGGTGTCATCAATCTCTTTAGTAAAAAACCAAAACCGATGTGAAGAAATCATTTCACATGACCCATAGCATTTACTCTGTGGTGGTACCATTTTCCAGCAGGCTTTCTGCAGCCCAGTCACAACAAAATGTACATCTGGTTCTTTTTGTTCGTGTCCATCCTCATATCCTTCTCTTTTTTTCCCCCCCTTTGCTCTCCTTTTTGTATTCCAACAAGGCACTATTAACATGCCTTGATTTCAGTGGGTTGGTCTTACCATTTTTGGGAAGATATTGGCTGAGAGCACATAATCTCTTCCTACTTGAGCAGTCTATTTAATCACAGTTTTAAACATATTTATTTCCCCTTTCTTTTTCCTCACTTTATTCAGGAACTGAAGTACTGCGACACCATAATCTCCAGCCCAAGCTTACACTTCTCTGAAGCTTCTTTTCTAGCAACATAGTTCAGAATCTACGTGCTTGTTGAACTTTTTGGGAGGGAACACAATAAAAGATTTTCTGCATTTTGAAAATAATCATCTACTAGTTATATTGGAGTTTATAATCTGCAGTAAGCACTTCAAAAGTCTCTGTGTCAGTAACCAGTGCAGTTTCTGGCTCCTGACTTCCACCGCAATAAAAGCACACACACGATTAATGACAAGATTTTTTTCTCTTGCATCTACATTCCTTCATATCATAAATCACACAGAATTGCCTAGACTGGAAAAGACCTTTAAGATCATCAAGTCCAAACATTAACTAGTATAAAACCTGCTCAGTCACACAGGAAAGCAGGACTCCATCACTCCAGCATTCCCTGTTGCCAATTACTTTTAAAGCCATTCCTCCTCACTCTTCCCCAACACTTGAACATCTATCCAGCGGTTTAAAACCATTGTAAGCTTTCTGGTAGCAATTCTGAGAAACTTTCCTAAGACTGGCTGGCACGCTGTCAAAAGAAAATGTTTGCAAGCCAGGTTTCCTTTTGATAGGCAACCAAAATGACAGACGGACATCAAACAGAACTATCTGTTTTTAAAGGTGAAAAACAAACCCTAACAGGAGTGGCTGGCTGGCTTCTGAGAGCTGGGTAGTTCTCTCATCACTCCATTCTGATTAATTAGCCATGCAGCAGAACAGAGAATTAATTGCATTTCTAATTCCCCTCAGAATATTAACAAATTAAAAAAAAAAACAACCAAACAAACACAAAACAAACAACACAATAAAAGCCTAGTGAAACATTAACTTACATCACATTTCCTCACAAGATATTCATGGATATGTAAGAGATGATCACAAGTGTAACTCCCACTGAACTCGCTGCACCCTGGGTGTTTCAGGTGGTGTGAAAAGGATTTAGAAACTTCTACTCAGTTTCAAAATAAAGACCTGAAAATCCACTGAGTTTGGATTCCTTTACATTAGAATCCCACAGTGTTATATGGAATTAGAGCACTTACCAGGGCTGTGAGAAATAGTTTTACGTACCTGGTCTAAAATAAGGCCTTTCACAGAGATATTTCAGAGATTACTTAGGATGTGGGTATCGGCTGCATCTTTTTCCTGGGAAGGTAAAAGTTTCATTCCTGTGAAGAATAAGAACATGTTTCATTTCTGAAAAATAAAGATTTTCACGCACCATTAGAAGCGGTTAGTGAAGTAGAAATGATGTGTTCTGATAGCAGTACATAGTTAGAAGATCACAGATATTTTTTGTTAAGGACACTGTAAATATATCCTAAAATGGGCATTAAGAATGCATATTTATGCAAATATATTAAGAAAATCATGGGTGTAGTGATAAGTTCAAACATCTAGCTTATTAGATATAGCAACATGTCAGAATAACCTTAAAATTACCCTAAAATCCTGTTTAATTCGGGATTAATAGTTTATCTGTAAACCACTTTCCTTCCAAATCATTGAATGTTAATTTTAAAAGCATCTAAGTAGCTTTAGATCCCAAGTACCACCGATTTCCAAAATAACTCACATTTCTAATGCCTAGGCTGTTACAGAAATAAATGTATATATAGATATATATACACACACTTAGATATATTTTGAAAACATAACCGATAACACATCCATTAGTAAATGATCACGCTCTTTTCTTACTCCAAAGTTCTTGCAACACACAGGGAAAATATAGTCATGTTTCTATACAATGCACAGGTATTACTGCTTGTTCTGTTAACAAAAGACTGTTTATTTTGACAGAAGCTGCTGGGAAATTTGTGAACACTCTAATCTTACTGCCTACCTGCTCCTCCGCTGAAGATTTTGATCGGTCTGACAACGCAGGCGGCCCCAAGAACACGGAGATGTTTCTAAAGATCAGCAAAATCCCTTCCCCTCTGTTTATCCCCTTATAGATTTATTTATCCTCCTCCATTAGAGGAGGTTTGAAGGGTGTGCTCTGGGCACCTGTGGGGTTTGGGTGCATGGCAGGAGAAGACTTCTCTGTCTCACACCTGTGGCTTTGGAAAGGGGTTGTTAAGGAGGTGGACCAGGAAGGGCGGACCTCTGCTTCTCTCCATCTCTACCCTGGGGTCTCTGGGCAGGAGGGAGTGACCAGCTTGAGGTCCCAAACCCATATTGACACCTTGACAGCCTATTGGGGTGCAGAAACATGTGGAGCAGCACTCACACACAGACACAGCAGACAAACAGTGATGGGTCGTGAGAAATTAGGGTACATTTCCAACCCTTCCCCAGTGTCTCAGCTCACCCAGGTGAGTGCCTCCAGTCCTCTTTAAGGTATGATGCCAAGGAGGCAAAGCATCATCAAGGCTAATCATGGTTGCGGTGTGTAGGTATCTCCTGAGAAGGAGGGGGGACCAGAGCCTGCACAAAAGTCTCTAAATTGTCAGCTAACAATTCTGCAATCGCATTTCCCCACCAGCATCACTTCATTTTACTCTCCCATTCTCTCCAAGCTAGCTCTTCATCATCAACAAAGCACTACAAGAAGCCCTCAGCTTTACAAAGCCTCCTCTGCTTCCTGCCTAAATGAGCTGCTTTGGCTTCAGCCACAGCAGCTGCTCTTTGCACTATTCAGCCTTTCAGGATGGTTTGGCTCAGCAAAACCCACTCTGGA
>VWZK01016058.1:118539-152963 GCA_013396935.1 Baryphthengus martii
AAAAAAAAAAAAAGGGGGGTGGGGGGGGTGGGCAAGAGATGTCTTCCTCATTTGATAAATACATGTACATGGTAAAAGGAGAGCTGTCCCCTCATCGCAGGGAAAAGTCAGAATCACAGAGTATCTTTGGTTGGAAGAGACCTTCAAGATCATCCAAGTCCAACCCTTGACCCAACACCTCATATGCTCTCAGCCACTCTCTAATAACACACAGAGATCTTATTTCAATTCCAGTTAGCCCTGGAATATCTTGCCTTCTGCATTCTCACCTCTTACGTTTTTAGAGCGAATGGGTTTTTAAATGTCTGTTGGTGACCCTGGGATTGTGCTGTACAGGCCACCGGGCACACGAAGAGCCAAGGCCCTGTGCTGCTCAGCATCGATGGTTTCAGCTCCTTTACAATACCCAGAGGAAAGCTGTTAACCCACAGTCATGCCCCACAATGTCTGGTTTTCTGACGACCTCTCCCTTTTACTGCCAGTAAAATTGTGCAGAAGTCAGAGGAGGGGGAAAGACATTTCCAATGACTCATTTTTCTGCCCCAGACACAAGAGGTGTCAGTAACAAGAGGCTCTGGATCTCCACTCAAACTTTGGTGTAGAATTGTAGCAGTTTGGGCATTTATTTTGATTTTATGTAACTTTATTGCATAAACAGATTTCGAGGGGGTTGAGCTACAGTAGACATTCACAGGAGCTGGAGGATCTCACCTACCAGAAGAAATGACTAAACATGCAGCAAAACATTGCATGGAAAACACAGAGGCCCAATTGTTTCCTGGGTGTTTGCATCACAGAAGTGCCAATTACAACAATTTGATGTTGCCTAGACTGCAGCACTCCATGAAGGTAATGAATTTCAGCATGAGGACAAATGATTTTCATTTCCAAGTAGGCTGTGCAGTATTCTCTTAGTGAAATGATTTTAAATCATTAAAATTTCAAAGGAAAAGAATTGCACACAAAGCATGAGAGGATCTTGGAGAAAGCTTCCTCACGTTTCAGCTCTCTGTTTAAAAACACACGCAGTTAATTCCTGTTAACCAGTCCTGCCGGTCACAATCACACCTGAACCACAAACCACACCATTCTCTACACATCTATACATCATCCACAGCACCAGAGTGGGCAAAAAGATCTTTTAAGAGTTAAAGAAGTCCTCAGAGTTGAACGCATCATCTCTGCCTTTCCAAAGAATGTAAAGACACTGATGAGCCAACAATCTCCCAGCCTCAGCCACAAATGGTGGTTTTCCTCCTGCCTGCAGCATCCTCACAGATGCCTCATGCCTCATTTTTTTCTGAGTTACTGAAACACCCTGTGCATACAGTTGTGTGTGTATTGATGTTCTGTTGTTATCCGGTGCTTACACAGCACAACTTCTAACGGCAGAATTCGACAGGGTCAAGATAATAGGTTGTCAAATTAATAAATTCTTACCCAGTCATTTCTGGCACCTGTTGTGGATTTGGGGTGGGCCTTTAAAAATTATTTCAACTCAGAGCATAGGGATGTTAACAATTTTCTCAAAGCCACAAAAAGTAATATTATTTCAGTAAAGGGTTTATGGGAAGATAATTATGAGGCATCCAAGGGCTAGTACAAAGAATGCAGCTTCTTTTAGGCACAGGTCAAGCATTTGCTCTTACATGTCGTATCTGCTTCAAGGAGAAATAACCAAAATCTAAGAATAGAAGGCAAATGGCTAAATGAACTGGGGGACAGAGGCTCACCTCCTTAGTTACACACAGTTTGATTGAGCTCCATAAGGCGCTGAGCAGCTCTTGCAATGGGAGTGAAGGAGAATTTATCCAGCACCTCACACAACTCGACTCTGCTGGATAGTTTCTGCTAAACTCACATCTACAACTGGAGTTACTGGGAAAAAAAAGGAAAAAGGAAAAACTTTTGCTGGAAACAGCAAACACTTCTTTCCTATAAGGGTGACAGAGCCTGGAACAGGCTGCCTGGAGAGATTGTGGCATCTCCTTCTCTGGAGGCTTTCCTAACCCACCTGGATCTGTTCCCATGTGACCTATTCTAGGTGATCCTGTTCTGGCAGAAGGAACGGACTAGATCTTTCGAGGTCCCTTCAAACCCCTAACATTCCATAATTCTGTGAGTAACCTCTGCTGACAGTGAATCATCATATACCATGGCAGGCAGAGCTCATCCTCGTGAGAAATAAAATGAATGCTTTTCAAATCCCAACCTATCGGAAATCCTACATTTTTTGTATTCTTCAGCTGTACCCTTCAGCTCTGGTTGCAGAAGTGCATTCCCAGGCTTCAGCTTTCATCTAAACCACCAATGCACTTGCCCCGGTCACGCTCCTGGAGCCTCACAGTGGAGATGGAGAAAATACTGCAAAGGTGAATTACTAGAAGCCCTAGGCTTTGAAAAAAACAAACAACCAAAAACAAACCACAAAAAAAAAAACCCACACAAACAAACACAACACAAAACACACACCACAAAAAAAGAAAAACACAAACCAAAAAAAAACAAAAACAAACAAAACAAACACAAAAAAAACCCAAACACACTACCACAAAAAAAACACAGACCACAAACCATAACCATTAACATTTCTTCAGTATTTTTCTTCTTAATCACCTGTGAAAGGTAAAAGGAAGATGCAAACCTCACTGTATTTTTTTAATTCCCTTAAGACAAAATTAAATTTCACTCTACACATTTTAGTTGCAGCATTGTCTATATACTGCAGGTTTCAGTGTTAAAAAAAAAGAGAAATACAGTTCAAAAAGGTGTATGCAATATGTGTTTTACTTCAGTGACTATGACCTTTAAAAACTATTCAAGCTGCTGTTTTATTTAACATTTCAACAGCAAATACATTTTAATGCACAGAGGACCAGTCTCAAAGTTCACAGAACTGCATAGATGAGACAAAGGACTGAGAACTGTAACAGGAAAAAAAAAAAAAAAAAATAGCTGTAGGTTCCTTCCAAGTGTAGAATAATGAGAAACCAGCAAGTCTCCTCATGCACAGTCTGACACCACACACATCTGATGACTCCCAGCCCAGCATTTTATAAGCAGCTTGGTTCAAAGTTCGCAGAAATCACCAGGAAACCGACTACCTCAATGGACTATTTAATTGGATTAATGCAATGGATTAATTAGCCAATGGATTAATTAGCCTGCATTCCTGTTACACAGCAAGCTGGGCAGTTTTCCCCCCCATCACTGGCAGTATTTGAGCTAAGGGCTCTTCAATTAGAAAAGAAGCAATATGAACAGAATAGTCTTTACAAAATATCATCAGGTTTAGGCTTTGGTGTTCTCCCTTTGCCTGAAATATTGCACATGCATTATTGAAAAGTCATGAGACCCCTTCTCTTCAGCTCAGCTTCTGAGATAAGAAGCTAGGTGGGTTGTTTCTTTTTCCTAGGTCTAGTGGCATCATACCGCTTGATTCTCTCCAGCTGAGCAACTGCTGGGTTTATGGATGCTGTTTATCTTTTTCTGCACTTGCATTGTTGAAACATTCAGTCAGAGACAGCAGCATTCAGGCTAAATAAACATTTTTAAAATCAATAGAACAAACTCCCTTCAAAATATTCCTGGGGAGGGGTGGGGGGGAAGTTTTACTGTGACTGGACTGGATTCCACTTTTATAGCAGTCAGCCTTACAAATACTCTGTTTATGCCTGTAGATATTTGCAGCTAAAAGCAAGCTTTGGGAAAAAAATAATGAAATATCGGCAAGCATACTGGAAATTATTCATCGAATTATTCATCAAATTATTCATCAAATCATTCAGCTCAATTCTCTTTGGAAAATGCATTTTGGAAAATTCAGGAGCAACAACACAGCCTATGAGGAAAATGAGACCAAGAATCCAACTCATTCTTGGACTGATGGTCCTTTATCCTGCTCTCTAAGAGGACAGACAGTTCAAGGGCAGGTTTCACTGAAGGGTCTGAGAAGACCTCCCTTGACTTCAAAGTATGAAACTCTGCCTTTATCAAGGATGTGTTTGAACTTCTGCTATCTCTCAAAATCTAAAAAGCAATGAACATATTGGTTTTTAAAGAACATATTAATGGGTCATCACAAGGATTCATTCAATGCAGCTACCAATGTTTTTAGCTATTCCAGGAAGAAGGTTTCACAGCTAGAAAGAAAGAAAAAAATAAAAATAAAAAGCTTTAAGTCTTTGTTTTTATTCTCACAAAAGGGCAGCAAGAACAAGAGTATACTTGCTTTCCAACAGGTCAAAGGTAAAATAGTAGAAGTAGTTTTCTGGAAAACTAGTTTGAATGCTCCCAGGAAAAATTTTATCACCACACCATGCTTTACTGAGTTGCGTGGAGTCTATTTCCAGATACAGTAAAGTCAATAGGGATGGCTCCAGGAGGTCCAAACATACAGAGCACTATCAATGCAGGGGTCAGAAGGTGGGGGTCAGAAGGTGGGGAACAAGGTGATTTCTTCACCTGAGAGGTGGTTGTACTCAGGATTCTGTCACAGGATGTTGTCACTATGAAGAGGTGAGTTCAAAAGTGTGCTCAACAAATTCATGCAAAGCAAATTCAAACATGAAAATCATTAAAGATAGATTTTTGTGCAAAGAGAAACTCCCTCCAAAAGTCCCTGACCTTTACTGAATGCTGGCGAAGCCTTTCAGGACATTTCTTCACTGTGAGGGTGGTGAGACATTGGAACAGATTGCCCAGAGGAGCTGTGGATGCCCCATCCCTGGAAGTGTTTAAGGCCGGGTTGGACGGGACCTTGAGCAACCTGCTCTAGTGGGAGGTGTCCCTGCTTGTGGCAGGGAGGTTGGAACTCGATGATTTTAAGGTCCCTTCCAATAAAAACATTCTACAATTCCATGATGACCAAGGTTACACTGCCCTTTTGCATTCCCTGGCTCTCTAGAGGCTGCCAAACAGACTTTAGGCCTCAGTGAGCTCAGCCTTCCTCACGGTCCCACGGTCCTCCCTGCACTGCTCCTCTGGCCAGCTGGTAACGCGCTGGGCAGGCTGCTTTGATACAGCAACCCCACAATGGGAACAAAATGAGTCACTAATGGAGCTATAAAAATCACATTTTAGTTATTGCATCATAACTTCTGCAAGCAGGCCAGTTCTACAAGGGATGAAACTTCACTGACAAAAAGCTTTGTTTCCCAGAAACCCCCAAACAACAATTCAAGTGGCATATTTTTCCACGTCCTGCTGCCAAGAGCCCCTAGATAAATAGCACCCCGAGTCATCTGTAGCACAGTCATCTTCCCACAGCTATTTGTCTAAAGAACAGGCTCGAAATATCCACAGAGCTACCTAGTGCTTTGGCAGTAAGTTACAGGTATGTATCGATTTCCAGACTCAAGTGTTCAACCAAGGTACATAACTCCCTCTTAAGTCCTGCCAGGAAAGTAAAGGATTTCTGCAAAACTAGTTTGTTGCTACTCTCTTTCCCCTGTGGCTTATCAATACCAGAGAGATCTGCACGTTCAGCCTTCTGCTCAGGGATTGATTTTACCCTCCGGTGTGCTACAAACGTGGTGAGATGGACTGGTGCCTTCCTGAGGGATCTGCTTTTTCCCCAGGCTAAGAACAGAGCATCCTCTTCATCCCAATCCAACGAAATACCTATAAGCAGCATTCTTTGTGCAACCATTACAGGGAGAGGTACAAGCCAGTAATGCCACCAGATGATTTCCCACACAATTCATCTTATTACCTCCCGCTTTGCTGGGTGCCAGACATCGCAGTACCAGGAGGCCACAAGAGGCAGCTTCAGAAACACCCACTGCGCTTGACAAAAACCAAACTTAAAGAAGAGACCCCAATACGAACAATTCTTTCTCTATTTAAAAAACAGGTCTAAGATGAACAGATAGCCAGAAAACTGCCTTTGAGGCGATTGCACCTTCACTGATTGGGTTTCACGAGCTCATGGTTCAATGTACCCCAGCAGACACTCTCTGCACTCTCTTACAAAGCTGTCATTTAAAGCTATTATCTAAATCTATTATCTAAATCTGATGGTTTCCATTCCCTGAGGTTCCGTCCATGTGCACTGAACACAATGCTTAGCAATTGGAAGTGCCAGAGGGAAAGGATTTTTAAATTATTCCAAACAGCCCATAAGTAAATTGGCCAAATAAATTGCTATCATTTGAGGTTCAATTTGTCACACCCATGATTTTGGTGCTGTCACCTACAAAAAGGCCCTGAAGATGCTTAGCTTGCTGTCCACTTAAGCAAACAAATTGGGATCCAACCGTTACTGCATTTATTTCACCTTACAAAGGATTACTAACCATTGATGCACTATGGAACAGAGAAAGCTGAAATTCAAGTCTCAGTTTCTCTGGTTTTCTTTTTTTGCCCTGATTTCTGTTTTATTAATATACCTTCCTTTTGTCTTTGACATAATTGGCAGTTTCTCAATCACAAACATACCTTTCATCGTTTAAAAAGCCCACAAGTCTCGTCATGCTAATTCTCTCCTACCCCATTGATGGAGCGCAGCCCAGCAGGCACTCATTAAACCTCTCCTTTGAAACCCTATTGTTCTGATGTCACGGACGTTTCTTCTCACCTGACCTTAGGAAAGAGGTGATACGCTTTTCTCTCTTTCATTTCCACATCATTTAGAGTTCACGAAAAGGAAGGAAATTATAAATTATGCTTCTGTAAATGTGAAAAACCACGGGGTTAGATTGTTGTCCCACCTGCGGCACTCGTTCCCTGCTGCTTCTGCTTGCTCGCAGAGCTCTGGGGAGCCTGGAGCTGAACCTCCACGCAGAGGAACCACATTCTAAGGGAACCTTATTTTATCCACACAGGGACACTGATCCAGAGCAATGGGCAGGCACAGATAGCACACAACAAACTTGTATGCTGCTGGCCCCAGGATCATAGAATCATAGAATGGGAGGGGTTGGAAGGGACGTCTGGAGATTAAGTCCAACCTCCCTGCCAGAGCAGGATCACCCAGGGCAGGCTGCACAGGAACAAGTCCAGGTGGGTTTGGAAAGTCTCCAGAGAAGGAGATTCCGCAGACTCTCTGGGCAGCCTGGGCCAGGCTGTACCACCTTCACTGTAAAGAATTTTTTCTCATGTTGAGGAACCTACTTTGCTTTAATTGAGAGAAAACACTTCTCCACTGCCCTCCACCACTCCTTCGCCACAGCCACCAGCTAAACAAGCAGGTAACCAGCACATCTTCCAGGACTCACAGAGTTAGGTGCAGAAGCAAAAATAAAAAAAAAAAAATATGTACATGAAGAGTTGATGCAGCATGAAATGATACATTGCAAACTCCTGCACATCACCCTGCTGGTGCCAGACCTGGGCACACATGGCTGTGTCAGATGCATCTCCTAGAGAGCTGCCACATCCTCCTATTCTGCTTTGAAGAGCTCAAGCAGGTGGGGATATTCTCTGCAAACATTTTTTGTGCTTTCAGTCATCGAGTCCACATCCACACGTTCACAGCAGGCTCACCCTTGGCCACAGCTCAAGGTTTAAAGCACCACCATGCTATCAGCCACTGCTTCCAGTGCTTGCACAGAGAGACTTCAGACTGTGTGAAGAGCATCTCCCAGGCATCTCTGTTACAACAACAGACAACGGTCACAGCTTCCAGGATCTCATCTCTCCTCTTTTGGAGTTCTTCTGTATTCCTGGATTTTTACTATGCCTTCATTATTACAGCCTCTAAATCGATGGCTCATTTAATTGGTTTCATACCAATCAAAGAATTTATTTTACTTAATCCACTTTAGACTCCGTGGGGTTTTGTGTAGTGCTAACAAGCGGCTGCCTCTACAGATCAAAAGCACATGAGCCTTCCCTACACATCAGTGATAGAAACTGAAGAATATCTTTTTCAGCTGTTTGAGGCAGATAAACTATATTAAGAGAGCATGAGAGAAACATGTTTTAGGGAACTGCATTTTAAAGTTTGAAAACAGAAATATAAACACAGCAAGGAAGTGATAACCCTTGCTCTCCTGTTAAATAAGCTTTAAACCACCTTGGGAAAGTACTACAAAAAACAGAGAGCAAAAAAAAAAAGATATTTATTAATTTTTGCCAAATAACGTTTACAGAGATAGCATGGTATTTCTGTGCAATTTGAAGACTACAGGGGTCTTCACATGCTAGCCTGCTTCTGAAATTCAGATCAAAAATTATCTTTCAAAATTTACATGATAGAAATGTATTTAAATTTTTCATTAAATAGTTCTCTGTATTAAAAAGTAGAAAGAGAGAAAAAACAAAGACTAAAAAACCACAACACAAAGAACTCATTTGGATAAACCTATTCTTTCAAATTTTTAAGATTTAAAAGAAAGGAAATAGCTTGTGTGAATAAACCTATTCTTCCAAATTCTCAGATGGTTTATTCATTATTGTTCCTGGATCTTCAGCATGATTAAATTAAGGAAAAAGATTTAATTACTCTTTATTCTTATTCTCTCCTTCCACTCAACAGAAGACCCGGGAGCTGATCAGGTAAAAAGCACTTGCCAGCCTCCCTCTTTTGCCTTTATTTGAAAATGAGTACAAAGTGGTAGTGTTTCAGCAACCCTCTGCCACCTAGCAATTATTTCCAGAGTATCCTTGAGATCTAAACACTTTAGTCTGACTATCTGTTACTAATTTTTACTTTAACTAATTCCATAGGAAAAAAGGCTTAAGAGGAACAAAACAAAAAAAAAAAAAAAAGAAAAATCATAGTCTCTTACATTAGAATGGATTAGTGTTCTTAGATATAATTTATGTACTTTCCTCTTTTACTTTAGAGAGCAAAGTTTAATCTTTAGAGTACTCATTTGTAATAACAAAAAAACCTAAAAAACAGCAGCTCTCAGTAACAAGATTACACAGCTCATTGTAGAGATGCAAATGAAGCCATCATTAAAGACGTGTGCAGAGGACTCAATTTTCATCTTGACCTCAGCCCTTACCTGCCAACAGCCTGCCTTGTTCCAAAGAGTTGCTCCTCAGCCAGTGAAAAAACACCTGCTGCTTCCAGAGATGTTAAATTTCCTGAACAGGAGCTCTGCTCCAACAGCTCTTTCAGGGAATATAAGGATTTAAGATGCTCTAGACAATCATTTTCTTGGGCAGTCAGAGCTTATTCCCTTTCCAAAGCCAAGTGCAGACATACCCCTAGAAAGATGGGATAAACCAGGCACGGCAAAACCCACAGAACACTGACAAAACCCCTACTCCCCCAGCTGTACAACTCAGGTCATAAAATACCATACAAATTCTGGAATCAAAAATGTAAAAGGATTCAGGGAGACCTTATTATCCATGGGTATTTGTGGACATTTTACAGGGGTGTTCCACAGACCAGGGGACTGGTATCTGTGCATTATATCAAAAGACGGGAAGGTGGGGAGTGGTTAACAGGGATGTGTTGGATCGTGAGAGACCCAAGTATGTTTCCCAGGGAGGTTGTGGATGTCACACCCCTGGAAGTATTCATGGTCAGCCTGGAGGGGCTTTGAGCAAGCCGGTCTAGTGACAGACGTCTCTGCCAACCCACGGAACTAGGTGGTCTTTAGAGGTTCCATTCCAACCCGAGTCATTCTGTGATTCCCTTTAGCTGGTTTTGCTCAGCTCATGAAGATTCACAGCAAAACTCAGGAGCTGAACATCTGATCGGACTCGAATCACATTTGGTCAGAGACCACAGAATAAGGGAGAATCTGCTGGTTTGTAATTTAAAAGCTGAGGCAGCTTGCAGATTTACAAGAAAGCACAGTTAGGACTTCTGCTTATGGCTTATTGTCATCTTGTAACCACAACGGCTGCCGAGCTGACGGCTCTTCCACGAAGAGCCAGGGAAAAGCGTGCAATAACCAAAAATTATCAGAACAGGTATTTTTTTTCCCCTCCTGATACTGAGATCTGTCCCCCAACCAAACTAATTCAGCAAATGAACATTTATCACTGCCCATAGCTTCTGGTAATTCAGCCCAGGCTGTATTTTATACACCTGAAGAAGGCAGAGCAGTAAAAGATCATCACTTTTTATTTTTTAAACACCTGCTCCCCAGAATGAGAAAACACCACACTGCACACAGTCAAGTTATAATTACAAAATAGCAATACTCAACATTTAAACCACCAAGGCTCTGCAGCTAATACAGCACGTATGGGATGATGGGCCCTATTTTCAGGCAAACAAGCAAGATGCTGTTAAGAGTGCACATTGCCTCCGAAAAAGGGCAACAGCCCCCATTGGGGCAAGGAGAAACTACTGTAATATAAATAAGAAGATTTCATTTCACATCTGAACTCAGAACACATATAAAAATAGGCTATTGTGTCTGGGATTGACATTTTAGGTACCGCTTAGGTCAAGAAAAGTTTCCTGATCCTCTGCGTTTACTGTTGCTCCCCAAGAGTCAAATGCTTCTCCTCATCCCACGTCCTCTACTTTTTCCTCATAATTACAAAGCTGCTTTCCTCCTGTCAAGATATATAAGTGATAGATTTTGACTTATATAATTAGAGTATCTCACTTACCTCAAACTGATGGCATCAGTTAATCACGTAACTGCTGCCAACAATAACAGAGAGGGGAAAAAAAGCCCAGTCCTAAACAGAAAATTAAGTCAAATAAATAAAAGAACAAATAACTCTGATGGAATCACAAGCTGCTCATAGGCATTTTATGAGCAAACTTCATCTCAATAAATCAAATAAATTCTGTAGTTATCCACTCAATACTGCTTCTCTCCATGAAATTTTACAGTGAATTTTAGAGATGAAAAGTAAACTGCTACATGACAAATCGAGACAATATTATATCAGCTCTTCCCTGTGCAGGAGAGGCACCTCCTGTACAGGTATTAAGTGGATTAACTTACATTGCTGTCTAAAATGAAATTAAGTTTGCCTGACTGGATTTAATTTCCAATCTATTTATGGAGAGTTGCCATTAACTCTGAAAAGCATATATGCTATTTAGGAATTTCAACCTAAGCAGAAAAATCTGCCCGTCTCAAAATAATGGTTTGACTCCTCGTTCTGTTTGCAGATACTCATGTTCAAATAACCTCATCTGTTTAATTTGAAATATCAATTTGAAAGCAGGTATTCTCTTTCCAGGCAAGTGTTGTAACCACCAGCCTAACGTTCTTGGGGAGTTTCTCCATCTGCTTTGCTGGAGTAGCTCCACCTTGTATACCTGATTCACTGGGATAGACACAGCCTCTGCCTTCTGTGTCTATAATGAGTGCTCAGGCTACTGTGTCCTGTTCTCCACTCCAATATTTAATTTTCTATGTGAGGTAGAGGGTAACACATCAAGAGACTGTTTCCAGCACCGGCTGCAGTGTCCACTTGGAGAGGACTAGAACCATCCAAAGATGCCGACTATGATTTCAGACTAGGAACCCTCCGGCCTCCAGTTCATTCTCTTGGAGTGCCTCACATTTGCATCATTAGTTCAACAGTTATTAATTACTTCCTTTTAAGGTAGGAGGACAGGAGGATTGGTACCACGCTCAGAGTTTGGGTAATTAACGCTCTGGTTATACACACAGCTCATTAGTTTGGCTTGGGATTCTCATGCTTTTTCTTCCTGTGAGGAAAGACACCACAGATACAGCTCGTCTCTCATCGACCCGTTCCCTCTAACACAGACATGGGGTTTGTGTCAGGACCTCTAACACACCAAGCCTGGGGAGCTCCTAAGTTTTGCCTTCAGACTCAAGAAGAAAGACTTTGCAAGACTATTAGCCCCCACCAGAGACAGAGGTAATGGAGTTTCTAAGTGATTTCTCTCTAAATGGCTTCAGGAATGTGTGGGGAAGACTTACTGCCCTCCAAGGTTAAGGAGCTATAGGAAAACATCAGCACAAGAATAAGGTGTAATATCCCTACTATAGCTTCAGTGAATCTGGAAGGAAGGAGGTTAAAATACAATCGTGATTGGGTTTCTGGTTCAATTTCCCAAGAGGAAGAGCAAGGGCAAGAAACAACTAATGCTGACACCAGCAATTAATATTGCAGCCTCTGAAAATGAGAGCCCAGAACCAACGAGCCAGGCCTTTGCTGATCTTTCCTGAACCTTTCCTGTAATCATGAGACACTGCTCTGCTTCCACAAATGCAACAATTCAGGAAGACAGGTAGCATTAAGCAGGCATTCAATCAGAGACGATTCTGTGCTCCGTATCTTTCACAGCCCTTCAGGGATACCAGTTAAGCCCTAGGAAAAATTCACGGGGAATTGAGGTAGCGCCTTTCTTTGCTTCAGAGCCCTCTCCTCTCCCAGCACAAACCTTCTCCAGCTCCTGCTCCAACAACACCTTGTGCACATTCACAGGCACCAGCCTGAAGCCTTCAGTTCAAGAGAGGTTTCCCTGTGTGGATCTTTGTAGCGACCAGATGACTGAATTAGCCTTTAAAAGGGATGAAATCAAGAGTAACTTTGCTTGGAGGCCAATCCACCAGTGCAGCCAAACGCAGCAGGTCCCTCACTCATGCCCTGCTCAAGCTGCCGTAAAAAAAAACAAAACAAAACAACAAAAAAAACCCCACAACTAACCAACCAGAACAAACCAGGGCCCTTCTCATGAAAACTTTGTTGTTTAATACAAACCAGTTTTCTCTTCTGTGATATGGCATCAGGAGATGAGAGGCTACACAGGGCGAGGTAGCTCTGGAGCCTTCTGTGTCCACACGCTGTAGAATCAACTGTTTTCGTAACAAATTGCATCAGAACACAGACTGGTTTAACTTCTTTGGCTTATCACAAACCCTGGGCTGCAACAGTGGTGGTTAAATAGCATTTTCAAGCACTGTTTTAATTAAGTGGTGTCACTAAGTTATTGAAGCCAGGCAGGAGCTCCTGATAATATCGCAACCTCTATTTTTAACTCCTTCGCTGCAGAACTGTGCTGAAAAAAAAACCAAACATCAGTCCTCTCCTTTTGTCATCCCTTCAAATTTACCAGACACTCATTTTCAAGAATGCTAGGAGAAGGGCATGTATTTTTGCCAAAGTCATGTTTACTCTAAAGAAATTCCCCAACACTTAGAGAAGCTTTATGCAGATCCCGCTGTAGAGGCTTTTCATGGCAATGACTGTATTCAAGATACAACAAAAAAAGTATTTTAAATACACAGATTCTTTGCTGCCAGGTATTTTTACCTGCACAATCCAACCAGTTTCTCCTGCCCCCACGTGGGTGAGTGATATCCTCTCAGGCATGGTGCACACATCAGCCTGAAGGTAGAAAGCCACAAGAGTATTATCAGCCCCTTGAGTAAATCTTAGAAGCATTATTTGATCAGGTCTAGCTCTATTTCACTCGCTCCCCAGGCACTTCAGATAGGAAATAACTTACCTCCTACTTCATAAAATGACCGGTTTTATCTGCAATTTCCAACAGTTTCACATAATAGAAAAAATACATAATCAAGACTCAAAAAGGCAGTAGCTTTAGGGGAAGTAGAAACAACTCTCACCTCTGGAAAAGCTGCATGGAGCTCCTGAGCCATAACTACACCAGGAGGAAATATTACTTCTCCTGCCTTGCCTGGTGTTTATACCTCAGGAGGGAGCGAGTTTTCCTGCGGTCACGGTAGAAGAGAGAAAAGCGAAGCTGCAGATCGGCTTATAGAAGGAAACAAGTTGGTAGCGATGAAATATATTCAGCACAAGCCACACAACCCCTCCTGCTGCTTTGCTGGCCTCCCAGAAAGCCAAAAGGTGAGGTTGGAACAGCAAGCAGTTCCTCACTGCCCTAGGAGTTGGCATTTTTTCACCATGCTGAAGCCTCAGCCTGTGTTCTCAAGGGGTCTGGGTTCTTGGGTTGGTTTAGTTTTTTTTTTCCTGAGGTAAGCAAGGTGGTAGCTGTGTATAGAGGGGAAAAAAAAGCCATCACTAGCAATTCTTTCGCACCTCACACGAGCTGCTGACAGCTGAGGAAATCATCCTCCGTTTGCTGATCTCTTTTGGAATCCATTTACCTGACCAATGTCCCCCATTCAATTACTTCTGTGAAATCCAGACTGGGCACAAGGGAGGAGCAAATGGTGATGGGCATTTCAAAGTAAATGCCGAGCAGAGGGAGGAGGAGATGGCGCAGAGCAGTCTGTTTTGACAAAGGAGAAGATTTAATTTGCTTTTGCAGAAGTTATTAGCATCACCTACACCAGCTGCAAGGGAGCTCCTTTCAGAGCATTTCTCCAGAAGTGGTTTATGCTTCACTGTTACTGATTTATGGTGAAAAGGGAACTGATGAGAATAAAAAGTTACCTTTTTATTATTTTTTAATCATAACGACTTTATTTCAAAAATTTTACTTTCAGTTGAGAACACATGACCTAATTCTGTCAGGAGTCCAGGGCACACAGATTAAGTTTCAAGTATCATGCTGTTGGTACCGCAGAGCCTGGCTCTTGTGCGACGTCACCAGAGCAAACACAAAATACTTGTTACAAGCACTGCGTGGAAAAGGTCACCAAGAATACGCTCTTAAGAATTATCATTTTCTAACATCTGTTTTTCAGACCATCTTGGGGCAGGAGGTGGAGAGGAGCATTTTTAAAATCTGTTATTTCGAGTACTGTATTTATTCTGTCTGGTGAACTAGGATTGCTCCATAATATCAACTGGCTTTTTTAACCCAAATTGTGATTTGCTATATCTGCCTACAAGAAAAACTTCAATTATGCTAATGTGAAGCTATAGTCTCATCGGCAGTGAGAGATGTTTGCATCCCCATTGCTGCAGAAAAAAAAAAACCCAAACAAAACAAAATCCCACACAACACATCTCTCCCTTCACAATACAAACACAGAAAGCAAATTTGCATCAACATAAAGACTTACAAGTGAGTTAACACAACAAGGGTTTAATGGTCCTCACTCCTCAAAAATAAAAGGAGGTAGAGAACAGCTAGTGGTGGCAGCACTGAAAAAGACCCAATGAAGATGACACTGCAGAGAGAAGTTCTGCTTAATAGTTTTAAACAGGCACTTAAAAGTTTTTCCTTGCATAAAGCACTGAATAGTTGGAGGCTAAATTTGGATCTGGAAATGCAGTTCATCTGCACTATTCAGGAAATGGAGAACAGGTTAAATAAAATCCTGAGAAAAATGGTCTTTAATTATGTGATGAAAGAGGCATCAAGAGAAGGAGAAAAGATCAGCTTTGCAAAACTTCAGAAGGAGGAAGAGATGGAGGGGGAAAGGATCAAAGATTATGTACAAGAAAGAAAAGCCAGAGAAGACCAGAGGTTCATCCCGCTGCAAAAGACACAACTGTACATGATTGAGGACTTTCTCTTCTCACGCCATGAGGCAGCCAATAGGAAAAATCGGACCATGCACTGAGAGCAGGGACAAGGGATGGAGAATAGAGGTTTGGTGGAATGATCCTCCACGCTGAGTTGCAACACCACAAGATTCTCATCCAAATGATCTATTACTATTTTGGGTTAGGAAACAAAGACACACACAAAAAAAAAGGAATATTCCAGTAAACTTCCAGAGAATTCCTTTCATCTCCAGAAGGGGCACAGAGGCATGACAGGGTTGTTCTAAAGAAGTTAAGTGCCTACTCCCTGAAGCACAGGCTCAGCTCAGCACCAGGTTAAAGGCTTCTAAAGATTCTTCTTCCTAAAGATTCCAAAGACTCAGTTACTTTCATTACAGGAAAACTGAACTCCATTTATTCTTGGATGCAATATTAAGAGTGAAACCACAAAGTAGGCAAATGGAGACAAATTTCCTAAAGAGAAGATTGGTTACCCTAACTTGGAGGAAGGTAACTGCATCTCCTCGCTTTAGAAGCAAGTTAGTCATCTGGTCCATGGCAGCTATCTCCAGACATCTCTAAATCTTCATGTCACCAGAGGGAAGGAAGGAAGGAAGGAAGCTGCTGGCACACGCTGCTCTTTCCACCACCAAGCTGTACCCACACTGTCTGCACGCATCCCTGAAGCGTTCAATCTGCCACCGTGGCATCTGCCTACCCACCCCATGCCAGGTTTGGGGAGAATGAGGCTAAGCAAGCTAAGGGAGCTAACAGATAAGTCGTAAAAAGTACAGTGCTCAGCAGCAAAAGCTAAAGCCAAAAGTTGGCAGACAAAACCCAAAGTTGAAGTTTCAACAAATGGTTTTGGTCAATTGTCCTGATTTCCAGGGCTAAAAGCCCCAGGACAGCTCTGCCTTATTTTCTCTCTTGGGACCATAAAGCCAAGGCCTCCCAGTGCCTATGGGTATAGGCCTGCGTGGGATGGGAGATGGAGAACCTATAGCTGGGAAGCTGTTTGCAGCTCCCTGCTACACCAAGGTTCCCCAGAACCTCTAGGACATCGTGAACACTCTGACTCCTACAGAAATCTCCGCTCTGGCAACTTCACAGTCCAAGTTACTGGCTGCACAGAAAGGTCCTCCACATCCACCTCCACCCAAGTTCCCAGGCTCCTCACTGTATAATTCTTAGCATAAACGGCCTGAGATCAAAACCCTTGAGCCACTTGAACTTTACCATCAGGGGCTGGAAAGCTCATAGCTTCCAGTCTTCAAAGGCACCAGAGTATCATACACACTGATACCAGCAAAATAACATGACCATTTCTTTAAACACTTTCTCCTGTCTCCAACAGGTTTATTTCTAACTAAATGGAGGAGAACTCCAAATATCACATAGCCTGGAAACAAACCACAAAATGAGGGACTAAACTATGCATAGAGTAATAGTAGCAAAGCAACAGAGAAATTTTTTGTATGTGAACACAACACTAAGTTTCAGGACAACCTCTGTAAGTAATTTTATTTCATGTTATGAATAGCTTGGTTATTTGTAAGTAATTTTATTTCATGTTATTAATAGCTTGGTTATTTGTAGCTCCATAAAAACCAGGAGGAGCTGCCATTGGTAGCATTCATCATCTTTACTCACACAACACAAACCTAAATCCTCTTACCAAGCAGTGCTTCAGCGTTCCCTTCAAAAAGGAAGCAACACAGACTTCCAGTTTTGAAGATCCTTCCTTATTCATGTCCTGTCATGGTTCTTGTGCCCAACACTGAAGCTGTAACCACAGGACCAACCTTTCACAGCACCTTCATGGTAAGTCTTTGGCTATGCTTACACATCAGCAAGATGTGCGACACGAATCTGACTTGTAGAGCAAGACATCTGGAGCCAAGAACCCCGTTTTCACCCTGCATACATTTCAAAGGTCATACTTCAAATAAAAATCTTACCTGGCCTGGTGGACTGAACACCTGCCAGGTGGCCACCACACACAAGATGTATGTCCTGCAGTTCAGCTTGATCCGAGAACCAGCCCATTCACGCGCTGACACCATCATGCGATGCAAATCAAAGCGTGAAAAGTAGGGAAGGCTCGAGATTTATTTCAAGAGCATTCAGCTGACTCCATCTAAAGTCAGCGTAAATCTTCTCAGGCTTCAGCATCTATCCTCATAATGGTAACTTCAATGTCAAAGCCTACGCCTCCTACATGCAGAAGCAAGCAACAGTCGTTAATCTACACAACCCATTTTTAATTAAGCAGGCCAAGAAGTCATCACAAACCATCGTCTCCTAAAAGGCCTCTCTCTCCATGGCAACAGTGGTCAAATGTTACTTATACACGATGAAAACCCAGGACTGGGTAAGAAAAATTTTCCCAATTTTTTTTTTTTTCTTTTTTTTTCACTTGATGAAGTACCCTGAGCTTCCTCAGACTCACACCACACAAGATTACTGATGAGGTTAAGTGATGTTCTCTCATCAATTTTTTTTCCCATTCTAAAAATGAACCAGGAGAATATTAACTGCTTAGTGTTGCAAGTGACTGGAGGCAAGCTCCTATATATGCAACAAGACTTGTTTTCACATGCCAATCTAATATCATCTTTGATTTATTGATGCTTGCATCTTTTTTACTATCAGGAGTTACAAAATACAGAAAATATTAACAGCCAAATTATTTGGCTAATGTAAAGGAAATACAATAGCTTTTAGAATGACATCAGAGCCCCAACATTTACAAGTATTTTCAGCTGCAAAAAACAGTCCATGAAATTCCAAGTTCATCAGTTACTGCACATTTGGTATTAAAGAAACACCAACTTTATCTCTACAGCCCTGACACTGATGTTACACAGCTTGACTAATAATCTGAAGCGCATCAGTTTTCATTAGAATGTTCCTTTTCCTTTTCTCACATCTAGATTTTCAAATGTAGTCTCTAACCAGACAGAAGTATCCCACTCCCCTCCAAAAAAAGGACCATAGATTTGCTTTTATATACAATTTTAACACTGTTTTGAGACTTAATATTTCAGTACCAACAATAGACATTTCTCAGGCTGTTGCACTTCCTAGAGAACACCAAGTCAAAGCTTTATTAATTTTTCTGGAGACACAAAGGGACTACTTGCTTTTCTTGGAAAGTGACAACACCAAGAACCTACTGAAAGAACAATTTTTCTAGGCACATTATAACATGGAATGAATAGCCTTTAATCACTTTCTTTATTGGGAGAATAAATACATCGACCAAATGCAATATATTAGCCACATTTCCCCATATACATTCA
This sequence comes from Baryphthengus martii, assembly GCA_013396935.1. Lineage (NCBI taxonomy): Eukaryota > Metazoa > Chordata > Aves > Coraciiformes > Momotidae > Baryphthengus > Baryphthengus martii. Next base: position 137,115 of record VWZK01016058.1, read on the forward strand.
GAATACAACAAGAAGCTGAGAGGCAGAATCATCAGAACTAGTTGAACAAACAGATTTTTACTAAGCCAACAACACTGGAGGAAAGCTGGAAAGTTTATGCACTAGTAGCAGGCAAAGAACATGGAATTTCAGTGTTTCCTTGTCAAGACAAACATACTGTAGTTGTGTTAACTGACAGAAGTGTTTAGCTCCGTGCGGTGGCCGTTTGTGGTTGTTCTGACTGCAACTGTTTTCCGAGGTATTCCCTGAAATACAACAGAAAATTCCTTTGAAAAAAACAGTCAGCAGGATAGTGGTGGGAAGCATGACATAAAGAAAGAGGAAAAAGGTTTCGATTTGAAATTATTCATTCAAATAGTGTCTACTGCTGATAGTCAACTGGAGCTACTATAAGAGTAACTAATCTTTAGGTATCCATCTTGTATTCTTTGGCAAAGAAGGTACAAACCAAACATCAACATTGTCTAGAAAAAGAAAGAGCCCCGTGGTAATATTGAGAAGTCCTGGCAACTGTTACAGAAAGCCCCACCAAGCCCACAGATTTTGCTTGCTGAATACAAATATTAGAAGGCACAGTGAAGTATTTAAAAGGATCTCTTCTCATAATCCAGCTGCAGGACCACAAGTAATACTGATGGACACACCGGCAATTTAACCCCCAGGCTAACAAAACAGACACTGACTGAAGAACTGTTTGTTCAAGTCAGAAGAAAAAAAGATATCCAAGCCAGACTTGAAGAGTTCTCACCTGTATTTTGAAGCGCACTAAGTCATTTATTTTATACCTGTCCTCTCAATATTGCAATAAACACCCCACCAGATTCTTAGCATTTGTCTTGAGCAACATCATCTCAATTCTATGGAAAAAAATGCTGCACAATTCTGAGTGTTTCCATTTTTCACTGTCCTGTGAAAGCAGCCGAACACTTCACAGAACCACAAAGCAGCTAAAAATGGTTTTTAGTGATACCTGGGTTGTTCCTTGTTACAGAAAATAAACTTCAATAACTGTACCACTGTATGAGCTTCAAGCCCTGTGAAACGTGGGCGTTCTCTTTCCATTGCTGATCGTACACTTGGCACTAGTTTCTCCTCACTACACAGCTATTTCAACCTACACAGGTTAAACATTAGAAGCAGTTCAGGGAGATGATGTTCAGAATAAAGCCTTGAAAAAGAGAAAAAAAAATAATCCTAACTCAAGAGTTGCTTTATTTAAAAAGAATAAAGAAAAAAAACCCCAGCTATTGCACATTTCAAAAACTAGTTCTCCCTTTAGCATCCTGTTGAACTGTTCCCTGTGCATTAGGATTCCTATCACAGAAGGAAGTTTAGCATCACAACTGTACCACCCATCAGCACTTTTCTCAGCTTTAAAGTTAAGCATCCAGAAAACCAAAAGTCCTATCAAGTACAATGTTAACTTCAGACTCCACTAGCAAAGAAAAAAACCCACATAATTTGTATTCTGAGCCACACAGTATGATTTAGCACCCTCCTTCACAGCTTTACCAGGCGCTGCTGCAGGATCGCAGTATTTTAATGCCACTCTCGAAGTAGAGGCTCCGGATGGCAAAGAAAGAAACGAGCTGCTCTCTTGTGGTTTTACAGGACTCCAAATTATACCACTAAAATAAACAAAATCTGACAGCCATCCAAAAACCCAGTCAGAAACTACAGAAGGGCTTCCAAACTCACCAAACCTCCTTCTGCTCCCTCAGTGTTGGTTTTTTTCCCTTTGTTTCGCACCGCACGCACCAATTCCAGTATTTCTTGTCTGACATCCACCTTTGAAAGCAACTGACACTTGCTGCACACGCAGCATCACAAGCCTGGGAAGTTATTTTATTCCTAAAGCACACGTGAACCCTTTGGAATGCGAAACTCCTACACAATTAATTGCAAGTAGGAAAATCAGTCAAGCTAACAGGCTGTAACAGTGCAACTACTGCACAGACTACGGCCATTCAGATATTAAAATCCAAGCCCAGTGCAGTGTATTACGTGGAATCACAAAGCGTTAGAGGCTGGAAGGGACCTCAAGAGATCATCCAGTCCAACCCCCCTGCCAGAGCAGGATCACCTAGAGTAGGTCACACAGGAACACGTCCAGGTGGGTCTGGAATCTCTCCAGAGAAGAAGACTCCACAACCCCTCTGGGCAGCCTGTTCCAGTGCTCTGTCGCCCCCACCGTGAAGAAGCTTTTCCTTATGGTTCCATGTTTACATGGAAGCTCCTATGCTCCAGCTTGCACCCACTGCTCCTTGTCCTATCATTGGACATCCTTGAGCAGAGCCTGGCTCCATCCTCCTGACACTCTTTCTTTCCATATTTATAAAGATTAGTGAGGTCACCCCTCTCCTGAGACAGATCTAGCTTCTCACGTACAAACAGAACAAGACAATGGCTGGCGTTGGAAGGGACCTCTGAAGATCATCATGTCACAGACTACCCTGGAGTGTCCCAGAGTCAGTCAGTCAGTCTATCCTATCGCTTTCAGTCAGGAGGGAACCTTAAAGATCATCTAGTTCCAACCTCCCTGCCGTGGGCAGTCCCATTAGGCCAGGTTCCACAAGGCCACAATACAACTTGGTCTTGAACCGTTCCAGGGATGAGGCACCCACCACTTCCCTGGGCGTCTCAGCCTTTCCTCAGAGAGATGCTTCACCCCCCTCATCATCCTTGTAGCCCTTCAGTTGACTCTCTCCAGTAGTTCCCTGTCTCTCTGGAACTGGGGAGCCCAGAACTGGACACAATACTTCTGATGTGTCCTCACTGGGGCAGAGCAGAGGGGGAAGAGAACCTCCCCTGACCTGCTGGACACAACTCTTCTTAATGCACCCCAGAAGACCATTGGTCTTCTTGGCTGCAAGAACACACTGTTGGCTCACATATAGCGTGGCGTCCGCCAGCACCCCCAGGTCCTTCTCCACGGAGCAGCTTTCCAGTAGGTCAACACCTAACATGCTGCCATGTATCTTTTCATTAGCTCAAGCTATCGGATGCCCATTCCAGGGTGAATCTGCTTTGGCAAATACGAGCCAAGAACAACGTGACCCAGAGACTTGTTGCAAGAAGAATTAAAGAAGAACATATTCCCTACAGCCATGACAATATGAATCTGAAAATGGCACTGCCTTTAAACAGATCCTTTCTATGGACATGGCTGAAGATCAGAACCTAGATGTAATTGCACTCTTTCAGTTTCAAGTCTAAAAGTTTAAAATGTGAAACGCAGGCGCAGAAATATTCACGCCATTTAAAAACCAAGACAAATCTACAAGATCAGATGCGGTATTTTAAAAATTCGTGTGCTTAAGTTGAAAATGAGAAAAAGCCATGTTAGGCATCCAGGAAAACTTTTACTACCAGTGAGGTCTGTGCTGGAGAAAGACCAGACTTTCAGATTTTTATTACCAGATTTTCAAGATCTCAGAAAAGACCTAATACCTGTCCTCCTTACAGAAGGTAAATTCAGTAACTAAACCTTCACAACATAATCTCTATTTAGCTATAGCCATTTTATAATACTCACAGTGCCTCAAATACCTCAGAAGAGCATAGTGAGAAAAGCAGGATTATCACCAAAGTGAGAAGCAGGGTGGAGTGTACTAGACAATAATGACCCCAAAATGAGGTTGCACATGACTATACACTTAGTCTCCATCTCCACACTCAGAAATTCAGTGTTCTTTACTGAAGTCCTCCTTACAGATAGGGAATATTAACCTACCATGGCAAAGCCAGAGTTATTTAAATGTGTTTCTCTGCTATAAGAAGGTTCCCACAGTATGAGAGAGGGAGGGAGCAGGATAAAATGAATATAAACACACGTAAGAGTTAAAATTCTTCTTCAGAAGCAGAGGAGTAAAACCAGTTTTGTTTTACAGAAGATACACTGCAGGGAGGAGGGATAGGAGCTTTGTCAGCCTCACCAGTCTGTCTTCTATAGGAAGCAGGTGATTTAAAGAACCTGTCAGAATGGGCTTTATAAACCTTGTTCCCCTCCAACTTTCACACCGTCAGCATCATCACTACTCAGCCTTTTAAAACGATCACACTGTGTCAGAAGCAAGAAAAGTGACAGAAGTTATAAGCACTCCTAAGCACCAAGCTTTTAAAAAATAAAAGGTTGTTTAGGTTCAAAATTAAATGAGTTGTTTGTATCTCAACATCTAAGTTCCAATGTACTCAGAGGTACTGTGCTATTTTATCTTTCTCTAGGGCAATGTCAAATTGGAAATAAGAGCACTGATGAAATCATTATGAATAATCAGATTAAGAATTCCTAATTAGTATTTTTACCTCTCCATGCTTTATGCTTAGCATACCTAAGCAGTTTGGCAAGTTATACAAGGTTGTTATGTGAACACTGAAGTTCTTCAGAACTTCAGCCCTTCGATGCTTCACTAAAAAGGTCCCATGCCCTGCTGGAAAGGCAGCATCACCCACCAGCAAGCTCTGTGGCAGAATTTGCCAGGACTTCAGCGGTTTTGGAGCTTTATTAGAGAACTAGTTGGCAAATAATGAAAGAAAAACCTCACCTCGAATGCTATTCTCAGCAATTAATGAAAGAGATACCAGTGAGTGATTTTTCACTTCATCTAATCAATCAGCCTGTGAGTTTCTGCTACTCCAGGAGCTCAAAAAAAAAAAAAAAAAGTTGTATTTGAACCCCTGAAACCAGGAAAACAACAGCACAGAGTAGGGAAAAGACTAGAGCAAAGAAAAACAATGCAAAATATGATCAGGCACACACTTTGCAAAGCAACTGCCAATGAAGTGCAGCCTGAATTACAGCTCATGTTTAAACATTAAGTGGGTCAAATAAACTAAAATATAACATTTGAGTGAATTACTCCTGTGACATTCAGTCCTGTCAGGTGAAGCTACTCAGTTCAACTGCAAGCAAAACACACAGGAAAACTAGCAGAGATTTTACACATCAGCATCGCATTGCTCTATCATTTAACAACTGCAGTCTTACCACATAAAAATGTTGTTCTCCTCCCTTGAAGGAATCTACTGCCTTGAATCCTCTCTCCCTGCCCAGTATTTCTTCCTGATAGTAGTATGTCAAATATTTTTCACCTACCAGTTGTGAACCATCAGCTTCTGCACAGCCAGTAGCGCATTGTAACGAACTTGCTGGTCTTCGTGATGCATGTGGTTCATTACCAGCTGTTTACCACCAAGTTGTTCAATCACTCTGAAAGAGAGGAGGGGGAGCAGGGGTTTTTTTGACAAGACTTCAGCTTCTGAGTAGCTATCCTATCCCAACCACTTTGTGTTCAAGGCATTAATAAAAATTACGGGACTGCAAGTATTTCTTTCCTAACAAATACATCTTATTATTTGACATATTAAAACTGAAAATCTCTCATACTACCTGATTTTTTTTTTTTTTTTTAAGAATTCACAACATCAGAAATTGTACTAGACTCCTACCTACTACCTGCTTCCATAAATTTGTAACTAATCAAGAAAGGTGTCCTTTTCAAAGAGGGTTATTTACCCAGCTTTCTAAGAACTCGATATTGCCTTGAGAGATCTGGCACTATCAACGATCATTTCAGAGGAGGTAAGGCCCTCCCCTCCATAAATTGATGATAAGCAGGTCTCTCCTTTTTTTTTTGGCCAGTTTATACTGGCCACAGTCCAGTCCAGGTTCTGGATTCTCTAAAGTTTCTGGATTTTCTAAAGCCAGATTTCAACATGACCCATTTCAAGGGAGAAAGAAGAAAGAGAAGATGAAGACAAATGAGAACAGTTTAGACTGTTACAGTAGAAAGTATTAATGTAAAATATATGCCACGTACCTAAAAGCAGACCAAAGTGAAAAGGGAAATGGGATTAAGCTGTTTCTGAATCTTCACCTAAAGAAAGGAATGGCTCCAGGTGTCAATCTCTTGCACATGGAAAACAAGACCCATGTCCATGGCCTTCAAGTGACCAAAGGCGTTGATCCTACGCAGCACTAACCCGTGGGCCACATGGCAGTTGTACTGGAGGTTTATGTTTAGCCTGTGTTTATTTTCAGTGACAGGAAACACCAACACCATACTTGATTTCTGCTCTTCCACTGCCAGAAAACATACATTGGTGAACCTCATCAGAAGCCCACAGCACTACTGCCTTGAGAATCTGGTCCACAATGTGCAATTTTAAAGGTAAGTTAAAAGGATTTAAAGTGATGACACTAGAGAACAGCCAAGCAAAACCATGGCATTTAGTTTAACAAACATTTTCTTTAGTCCAAGGGAAAAGTTAGCCAGACTAACTCTAGGTCTCTGCTGTGTGCAGCAGGGAAACTCAACTAAAACTCAAGTTTTAGGTTCTAAACCCCTTCTGCAACCTTCAAAGGCTGAAGGCCAATCCAGTTTAAGAGTTAAGGATAAACACTTGATGGCAACAAAAGTATTTAAGACATTTGAATTCTCTTATTCTTCTAAACCAACAAACAGCATCCATTCTGCAAGTGAGTCATGCGATGAGAGTGTGAAATGCCACCCAGGCGTGGGAGCAGTAAACGACTAGAGATCAAAAACCATCACGGTAAGAAATGGACTATTACGTGGGAATTGACACAGTCCTTGAGTATTTTAAGCTTTTAGTCCTAAAGCTGAGGAAGTTATACTAAGAATACACTGGATTACAAAGGAAATCATTTAAAAGAAAGATTGTCCATCAGAACAGAAAGTGAAATAAGCCAAGTTCGTGAGCAGAAAGCAGCTGAAGCACTAGAATTTGAGAAAAGAAAGGAAGTTAGAAGAGTATCTAGGACACATCTCACTCACTGACCACCACTCCATGTGAAGGCTGACACACTTATCAACAGCTTTAATAGCCTGACCAGCAGCTGCATGGCCATACCAGCCCAAGCACTACGTCAGGTATGGGCAGATGTGTGCAAGCTCTTCAGCAAATGCTTCATAAAATGGTTCCAGGTAAAGCACAGCTCAAAGCAAGAGCAACCAGTAACAGTCCTTCAGCTTTGCCACTTGCAAGCAGCAGTTTTCACCTTACTGGAGGATATATCTTGCCTCCCTTCCAAATAGCAGTTGTCATAAAACCTCTTTTGGAAGACACAGGAACTGATTAGCAAGTCCACAGCTCTGCTCAGTACAAGTGGTACACACTGAACACCTCTGACCTTTCTTAGTGGACCCAGAAATCAGTTAATTCATTCCAATAATCTCAAAATATATTTCAGTTCAAGGTGCTTACAAGACTGCAAGGGTTGTGAGTCTTTCTAGAGCGAATCAATCTCTCTAGCACATATGCAGTCTTCCCAGCATGAAGTTTGGGTCTGTTGTTTGCGAATCCTCTACTGTCAAGACAGCAGTTTGCCCAAAAGGTGGTCATGAAATTCCCAACACCCCAGAAGACCACTCTCATCTCCCCCACTAAACCCTGTGAAGAAAACCCAAGGCCCCTTTCTCCTTCAGCGGTCTCTTCACTTCAGAAAGGCAATTACTCAGCAAACATCTTTGCTCACAGGTTTTTAAACAAAACAAAGCAAAAAAATATAGCAAAATCTATCTATATTCTGACAGGAATTCAGGTTTACGATAACACATTAACACTTTGATCAAAATGTGTATTTGCGTAGCTAAAAGACTGATAACTGAATCTGTGCCAAGATCACTGAAATCACAACAGCAATTGTTTGCAAGAAAAATCTTCTCTCAGTAGAGTCTTAAGTCAGAAAATAGACTTAATCACCGGTGAAACGGTCTATCCTTTCTGTCAGTCCACTAATTGCAGTTCAATCATCATAACAGACGGCAAAAAAGGTGTCTTGACTCAATTCTTGAGAGCTCTTCTAATTTCTTCTGCTTTAGTCTAAACAAGTTATCGAAGACTTCTTTAGACACAGGTTCCCATCAGTCTTAAGAGACACTGAAATATCTTAAGTCAAAGATCTGGTTTGTATTTCCTCATCTGATCTGGTTTGTGCTTCCTCACCTTCCCAGTGAGGAAATTTGAAGCACAATCTGCAGCCCTTAGGTAGTAGATTTTAATATAAATAAGGAAAAAGGCCCCAGGCAAAGCATATACTCTAGGTAGTCTCCTCAGCAACAGCATATTGGCATTTTTCTTACCGTTTCCCACGGGGATAGTGTCGTACGTATTCTCCCACATCATGAGCAGCCACAGCCAGCACCTGTGGGTCATCAGAAACCTCCAGAAGTTTTGTCAGGATTCTGGGAAAAGATTTGAAACATTCAAGTCTCAAGTGTTGTGTTGAGTTTTCTTTGTCGGTTATTTATTTTTATTTTTTTTTTACATCGTTGATAACTTAAAATAACAAAGTCTGTAACCACAAAAAATGCTTTAGAAGTCACCCAAACAGCAAAGCTAGAACAGAACCTTTTCCAAACACACAGTTGTACTTAAAACTATGGAGGTCCTGCCCTAATTAACAGAATTCTTAGAATTCTTGTTAAAATTATTAAATTAAAACGATTATTAAAATCAACAGAATTATTATTCACTAGATGGGAGTTTAGTGAGCAGCATCTACAAGGTTTACAAAATACCTACAACCAAGCTTATGAAAAAAAAAAAAGAGATCTTTTGTAATGTTGGCTTCAAGACCAACAGTTCTGAGTTGAAGAAGCTGTTCTAACCAAACATAAATATTTATAGACTGCGACAGGGGTGGGACACAAACACAAAGTCTACACAAGGCCAACAGATGCTGCTGCTGCTGCTTCTCTTTTACAACAGATCCCAGTGATGCTCCTGGGCTGTTCCCAGCTCCCACGCTACGGATTGAGAAAGTGCTGAGGTCGCGTTGCTCGTGACACGCCAAGTTGGGGGGTATGACAAGCCTGAGAGCTATCAGCCTTTTCCCAACTCTGTTCTACTCCTCACCTTACAACAGTAGCCTGCTCAATACAGGACAGGAGGACAAAAAAGGTAGGATGTCATGCAGAACACTGTTATAAGGAGTCATATAAAAGTTAATGGGCATCCTACTAGTAAAGAACAAAGCAGCACACTAAGTTCATAGAACGGCTTGAGCTGGAAGGGATTTTAAAGATTGAGTTCCAACCCCCCTGCCATGGGCAGGGACACCTCCCGCTAGAGAAGGTTGCTCAGAGCCCCATCCAGCCTGGCCTTAAAAACTTCCAGGGATGAGGCTCCACAACTTCTCTGGACAATCCGTTCCAGTGTCTCACCACCCTCAAAGTGAGGAACTTCTTAATGTGTAATCTAAACCTACCCTGCTCTAGTTTAAAACCACTGCCTCTTGTCCTATCCCCACACACCCTTATAAAAAGTCCCTCCCCAGCTTTCCTGTAGCCCCTTCAGATACTGGAGGCAGCTATAAAGTCTCCCTGAAGCCTTCTCTTCTGTTGGCTGAACAGACCCAACTCCCTCAGTCTCTCCTCATAGGAGATGTGCTCCGGTCCTCTGATCATCTTCGTGGCCCTTCTCTGGACCCTCTCCAACAGACCCATGTCTGATATGAAAGTTAAGCACTAATAATAAATTTAAAAGGTTAAACATACTGATCACTGGAAAATTAGACTCTTCTACTCTTAGTGAGATGACAAGTGTGCTCTAATTACAGAATGTTAGTAAGAAGTTTAAATAATTAGGCAGGTTAGAAATTCAATTGGAACGAAAAAAAGAACATTCTGGTAAAATTAAATTACCACAGCCACTGCCTCCCTAGTAGCCAGAAAGTGACAGACGAAGCACTTTCCATGTTAAAAGAACTCCTGATTTGGACACGAAGTAGGAGCAGAAATTTGAGCCATAACACTCACCACCAGACACTGAAGATCCATACAATAATGTTGACAAAAATACACATCCAGCATCCCTTGCTTTAGTAGTAAATCATGATGGAAGGCAGGGAAGAAGTAAGTTTAACAGTAAGCTTAATTATATTAGAGTTAGAAAATAAGCTGGCAGAGAAGGAAAAATAAAATGATGAGGTTTGAAGCTAAGAAAAGATTGTCTGTCAAATGTCTTACAATGTAAAAGGAGTTCTGAGGTGTAAGAATCTCCTCCACCACAAGTGGCAGAGGAAGGAGGTGTTATTTTCATTTGAGTTTAGGGGATTTCTTTGTTGTTTTGTGGTTTGTTTTTTTTTTAAAAGGAACTACTGTAGCTCACTCTTTGGGGCAGAACAAGCACAATAAATTTACCTACCAGTCCCAGAACCAGGAGAGATGAACACAGCAAAACACTGCAATTGCTACAGCAAATACTAAGCCTCAACATCAAATTCAGGTTGCAGTCGACAGCATCTGAAATTTTTAAGACTATAATCCTATATATTTAGCGATATGCCCTCAGGGAAGAATTTATCAGACTTGCTTTGGTGAGGTTTCAGAGCAGACTGAAGTGCACAGAAAGCTCAGGATCAGCTTGCTCTTGCCATAGCCTCTAACATCTCACACGTTCCACTTGATCTCTGAGTTCTGTCAGATCTGGCACTTATCAGAAAATATTGCACAGACGAACATCGCATATTATCAGTTAATGACAATGCAGTTAAACATCTGAGAGCTCCTATAAGCTACTTCTTTTACTTCTACTTTTACCCCGAAGCTACTTCTTGGGGGTTGGACTAGATGACCTCTGAAGGTCCCTTCCAACCTGGACAATTCTATGATTCTATGTTTAAGTACACGTTTTCAGAAGCCAGCAAAAAAGTCCCTGACTTCAAAAGAAAAGGTGAACTTCAGCCTCACTTCATCTAACAACCTACGTGCACCAGACACAATCCCAAGACAAAACAGAGTGCAACATAAATCAGCAAACCAGATTTTCCGTGGAACAGCATCACAGCTTCCAATCCCCAAGTACGTAAGACAGAAGTTCATTACTCAGCTCAGGAACAACACATAACACAAAACAAAGACTAAGGTATGATAAAAACATTTTTAATTACACCAATCAGCATAGTTATTTTTCAAGTGAAGGTATGAAAAGAGTCAACAGCATAAATTTGCATGTAAATTAAGCAAGAGCTAATCCCTCTATCATCACCAACACACTTTGATCAAAGTCAATTGTGCTTTCGAGCAAAACAAACCCTACATAAGGGCCACACGATTCTAAAAATAGCAAGATGTTCTGACTTGCTATCATTCTAGACATGACTTTGTGTTGAAATGTAAAACTTGTATTAGATACAGGTTCAGCGAAACACAGAAGTAGTCAAGAATCATGTGATTCAAGACTTGAAAACTTACTTGAGTAGTTCATAATTCTTCTCGTTCAGCCTTACAGCATTCTCCCGCCAAAACTTCTCAGACTTGTGCACAGGACTCCACTCCAGCCTCCCTGACTTGAGCTCAGAACTGTACTCATCGAAGGAGCTGCAACACAAAAGATCCAAATGAAATATTGATTAAGCTTCTACGAACAGAGTTGGAGTCACGTGCCAAAGCCTGTCCCTAGGAAGACAACGCTGGGGCACAACTTGCTATGACATATTTAGAAGTCTGCTCTCCAGAGCGTGATTTGCTGTCTCAGAGCTCAACACAAAAAGAAAAAAAATATATGAAAGGCAAGAGAAAATTTTGTTTTCGAACATACCCCTCCATCTCAAAAAAATTTCTAAAGAAAAAGATCTATTTTAAAAAACCCAACAAATCTAGAAACCCAAGCCACAGAACCACAGCACCTGGGAAATGAATTGGCTGTTTTGCCTGTTTTTAACTTCCCCAGCCAAGGATCCCAGTCCTTGTCTTCCTCCCAGTTAAACCTCTGACATGAACTACAATATGCAGTTCAATTTATGCACAAGAGCAAGAACTCACTAAATACCAGCAAACAAAAGAGTTAATCTGGAGAGCAAACTGTATTCTAATCAGTCGTCAGCTTAGACTGCAACTCTTGTGAGGTGCCTCACAAGTCCTCTGACAAATTATCAGCTACAAATTATCCAAAAGTGAAGATTTATTTTCTGTTCAGTTTGTAAATGCTCACTTAGAGGAGGAAACTTATATACCTTATCAACCAGCATTTACATATCATAATTCTGCATATTATTCAGCCTTAAAAAAAAAGAAAATTAAGTTTTACCAGCGTTGCTATAATTGTATTTTTAAGTTCACAGTGCAAAGCATACCTAAGGTCCTGCACGCTCTCACCAAGCTTGTCCAGGAGAAATTTAATATCTTCGCTTATGTCTTCATCATCGTATTTCTGCTGATCCAAATTCTCTAGCTGCTTTAAAACTTTACACTGAATCATGGCAAGAGCATATTCCTGGCGCGTTTCTCTCTCAGTAGATTTCTCTAACAAATTCTAGGGAAGCAAAAATTGATTTATTTTGTTTAAGAACAGACTACTGTGACATAAAGTAAAATATTTAATAAATTCTTATTGACACTTTTTAATTTAATAAGTGGCAGAACTGACCACTTCCTGAAATAATCTCTCCAAAGAAGCAGAAGCCTACCATGGAGTGGGTACTTTACACTTATTATTATACACTTAAATTGCCTAGGGCTGACCTTAATACCAAAGAGGAGTAGTCACTTGTCACTATAGACCATGAAGAGGAATTTAGAAGGAAAAAAAAAAAGAAAAAAAAAGCTCTGTCTGGCAAGGTAGAAATAATGCAACCACATGTGCTGAAAAGCACAACCACCACTGCATTCAAGTCCGGGTTACTTGGACCATTTTCCTCCTAGATTGTGTGCTGCCTTCAACCAGAAAATATTAATTCACCTTCTCTGATCATTTTTCGCATCAAATCAAGCTGACTACAGAGACTACTCAAAGAAAAAGGGCAGGTTTATAGCCCAAATCCCAGAGTCTCTGCCATAAACAACAACTAGGATTATCATTTTAGCCTTCTGTTCAGCAGAAAAAAAAAAAAAATAAAGCAAGAAAGCCTTAAAAAAAAAAACTACCCAAAAAAACAAAAACCAAACAAACCACAAACCCCCTAAAAGTCATCTTTGCAACTCAAGAGTTACCATTTGGATTAGATCAGCTCCTTTTGAATTTGGGAATATTCCAATTAGACAGTTTTAGTCAAAGAGAAGCTTGCTGGTAAGCTTCTGGACTTACAAACACAGAATGTAATAGTCAAATTCCAAAGCTATTTATTACATTTCTACTCAATTTAATCAGCTTCAAAAGATGTTACTCAGAGCTTGCCACCTGCACTTTTTGATAACATGAACAACACAAATTCCATATGAAAAGACAAAAATCTTTAACAAACAGAACATATGTGCATATAAATAAGCTTTAACATCTACCAGAAATAAGTGATGAAAGCACACAGAAGGAATTTGACTGCATCACTCAGATTCCTGTTAAAGAACCATGACATTTAAGGTATCAGACATCATATTAGGAAAGGTAAAACTTAAATGTTACAGCTTGCATGTTGAAAAGAAGTAATATTAGTGCTTTTAATGGCCACATACAAATAGCTTTAATGCACACAAAAAAAAAAAATCCCCAAGCCATTGCTGTTTCAGTAAGAGAAGTAAAAGGTAATTTACAGAAAGGATTGCTAAATTAAAGATAATGCTAAATTACAGTTAAAAGTGCCAACGAGAGGAAAAAAACCAAACAAATAATGAATATTAAAAGACAAAATTCAACAAGTTCAGGGAGAAATTAAAGTTTCCAAAGAATTTCTAGTGAAGAGACTTACATGCAGCTGGGGAAGCTACTCCAAAAGTTATTTGAATATCTCACTATGGTATGAGATAGGGAGGTTTTTTACAATGAAACTGGAAGGATATGTTAGGGAAGTACAAACAGGAACACATGTCTAAATGGTATGGATCAGTAAACTACTCAGCTACAAAAAAAAAAATCTGAAGGTACACAATGAGTTACAGGTAGGAAATAAAAAAACAACAATATTAAAATATTTTGTTCCTCATTTTTTCATAAGTAAAGAAAGTAATTGATTCAAAGCAGACAGAAGTACCCAATACCTATTGCTTTTTAGAAAAAAATTACATGACAATTCCATACTTGAGGCACTTAACCTGCCAAAAGAGATGAGACTGGTCAAATTAGGAGAAACTGGGTAGGAGAAGACCCATGCAAGCTGTGAAGACTCATGGTATAGCTGCAGTAATGCACAGACACAGGGATGATCTGGGGAATCATCAAGTCTCATCCTCCTCACAAATGTCTATTTGTTTTGGGCTTCCCCCCCAAAAAAACTGATACTATGGCCTCTCACACAGGAAAGAGGCTGTTTTGCCTCGGCTACCTATTTTTATTTTCCTTCAGAACTCACAGCTCTGATGTCTAATTTCCAATCTCTCATTTCCTGGCTGCCAGTTTACAACCTCATTTTCATGCCAACGTTAGTCTTTATTGTTGGAGGAAGCGAAGAGCTAAGTTAATTTCCCCAAACCTGTTACAGAACCATCTTATTCTTTCTTAGCCTTTATTTATCAAAAGAAGCCAGCTTCACTTTTGTCTCCTCTAGCAAAGCACACTACATCTATGAGTTAGACGTTATTTGTCCTTGTGTTTTTATGACCCACATTTGGAAGAGTTAGAATATACATTGCTGAGCCCCCCAGATGTTATGGTTTGGTTTTGGAGCTTTTTAAGCTGTCTTGTTGGAGGCCTGTGGTCAGTGGTGTTCCCCAGGGATCAGTACTGGGTCCAGTTTTGTTCAATATCTTCATCAACAACCTGGATGAGGGGATAGAGTGAATTCTCAGCAAGTTCGCTGATGATATGAAACTGGGGGGAGTGGCTGACACATCAGGTGGCTGTGCTGCCATCCAACGGGATCTAGACAGGCTGGAGAGCTGGGCAAAGGGCAATCTCCTGACGTTCAATAAGGACGAGTGTAGAGTCCTGTGTCTGGGGAGGAATAACCCCAGGCACCAGGACAGATTAGGGGTCGTCCTGCTGGCAAGCAGCTCCATGGAGAAAGATCTTGGAGTCCTACTGGATAGTAAGTTCTCCATGGGACAGCAATGGCCATGTGGCCAAGAGGGCCAATGGTCTCCTGGGGAGCGTTAAGAAAACTGTCCCCCGCAGGTCGAGGGAGGTTCTCCTCCCTCTCTACTCTGCCCTGCGGAGACCACACCTGGAATACTGGATCCAGTTTGGGGCCTCCCAATATAAGAAAGACAGGGACCTATTAGAAGGAGTTCAACGGAGAGCTACAAGGATGGTTAGGGGACTGGAACATCTCTCCTATGAGGAAAGGCTGAGAGAACTGGGGCTGTTTAGTCTGGAGAAGAGAAGGCTGAGAGGGGATCTTATTCATGTCTATAAATATCTAAGAGGTGGGTGTCCAGTAGAAGGGGCCAGGCTCTTTTCTGTGGTGCCCTGTAATAGGACAAGAAATAACAGTTACAGGCTAGAACACAGGAGGTTCGACCTCAAAATGAGGACAAACTCCTTTCCTGTGAGGGTGATGGAGCCTGGAACAGGCTGCCCAGAGAGGTGGTGGAGTTTCCTTCTCTGGAGACTTTCCAAACCCCCCTGGATCTGTTCCTATGTGGCCTGTCCTGGGTGATCCTGCTCTGGCAGGGGGGGTTGGGCTAAATATCTCGAGGTCCCTTCCAACCCCTACCATTCTATGATTGTTATATATCCCTGCTTATTCCTAACACTAAGATCCTGAAGAACACTACAACACCCACATAGTAAGAAAGGCTCCTACTAAATACCTCGCACCACTGACCTCCTCCAACAGAGCAGAATATTCTTATGATCTAACACCCAGACATTTCTCAAAGTAGCAAAATCTTTTTGCTAGAGAGACCACTTAAGGTCACAAAGTGAGCACCTTCACAAAGCTTGGACTTGCTGATCAGCAACTCAGTAAACAACAGTTCTCCTGTCCTGATCCTAATTTACTTGCAACACCTA
>VWZK01016060.1:0-28282 GCA_013396935.1 Baryphthengus martii
TATATAAAAGTTGGTCATCTGTTACAAAAATCTCCCTACACTTACTTTTATGAAGTGTAATATAAAGAAATTTCTGTAACAACATAAAGCAATGCCTTGGATTTTTTCATAGTCTGTTTTTTAGCACTGTTTTCCTGATATCTAATTTCTCTACCTGTAATTTTATAAATCTGTCAGTCATGCTAGAGGGAAAAATGAACAAAAAAACCCCAAATCCTGAAAATATCATAACATAATTTCCAACTCAGAAAATAAGATCTGATTCTGGTAGGGGTTCTGAATACCAAGCTGCTCTGAGAGCTCTACCTTTGGACTGCTGTTACCACCAGCAATGCAAACTGTAGACATGAAATGAATTCATCCGCATAGCTTCTCACAGGCTACATCTATTTTACTGGAGTGAGTTAAATTACAGCTATTCCCATTTCATAAAAATCAAATTTGAAATTTCTAACAAAATATATCAACTTTACAAAAAAAGAAGTGCTACCTCCTTCCAATGTTATTTGTTTGCACTCTTTCATAGAGAAAAACAGTCATGCTACTGACTTCTTACAAGCACGTTATGTTTAAAAACATACAATAACATTTACAAAATCAGCAATTTTTAATAAAGTTTGGTAGATGAGGTATTGTTTTGTATTTCCTAAGGTCTCATTTTGTGTTATGATAGGCAATTAAACAGCTGGTGTATTTCAAACAAAGTCATGGTTGATGAGGTTTCTGTGTAATGCTGTGACAATATTACACTGTGCAAACAAGCGCACAGCAATGGCAACAATCTTCTAAATTTAGCTTTAAGATAGATTTATGATGTACCCCACGCAATTTTATTGCCTTAAGATTCACTACCACATTGGGATTTCTTATCTGTAGTAAACAGCTGCCTCTTGTCTTAAAGAGGCTATCAAGAATGTATTATATATGTCCTTTCCCATGAACTTAGAATATTCTCCTCAAAACAATACCTAACTGATAGGTAACAGGGATCAATTGGAAAAACAAGTTTAAGCAGCATTGAAAACACCAGCTCAGCCCGCACAGATAAAATGTTTGTATTGCACAACTTTTAACAGATAATAAAAATATATGTTTTTAATTAAATGGCCCTGGCAAGCTGAAACATAAATCCACATCATACATACTATGCTATTCCTTCTCTGCACTTAAACACAAAGGAGATCCTCTCCATTGGCCTTGAGTCTTAAGTAGCAAAAAACCTTAAATTCGGAATATTTCTTTCACTGCAAAGTTCAAACAGGTTCAGCTTCTGGAAAATCCTGCTCATGTACATTATGTACATGCACATTGTTTGCATATATTTTCATTTTTAATTTATCCTTGTGATGTATATTATTTGAGAAAACATATTTTGTTAACAGGTAGGATTTTAAATATCATCTTCATGCAACACATATAGAAAATATTACACATTTACTCTACAGAAACATGAGTCATGTTGCTGAACACAAACGCTCAAGCAGTGGCACAGAACTCAGAAACCTTCCAGACTTTCAGTCTCTTCTACGGTAATCACTGACGGAATGCAAATGTTTATATGCTCTGCAGTTTTAACTTAATTACAGCTCTTATAAAATCAATTTCCAAACAAAAATTCCCATTCACTACACTGATTATTTCAATACTTAGGTGGCACAGTTTGAAATAAAAAGTAATTCAATTTCATTTAATCCATTCTAACGGATTTACATCTGCATGGATTATAGAATGATCAGGTTCTAGTCATGTGCTACTTGTCTTTTCTTTATACGCCAGTGCATAGAATTTGTTTCATGTGAAAACAGTGTTTGTTGTCTCTCAGCATATTACATCAGTAAAAGCATCATTACTGATATGTTCCAAGCTAAATTTTTAAGAGAAAGGTTCAATTCAAATGGACATTTAGACAACCACTCAAAATATAAAACTCACTCAAAAAGCCACTTGAATTCAAGATATTCCGTTATATTAATTTCTCGCCATTGTTGCTCACAGGATGATTTACAAGAAGTGAAAAACAAAGCCTCTGAACTACATAATAAAAAATACCTATAATTTTGATGTCATATCACACTGACAGTCTTGAGAGTTAGCTCTTAGAGAAAGCCAGATAAATCTCTGCCAAAAAAAAAAAAAAAATCAGGATGGAGAAATTTCAAGTTGTTTTTTAATTTACAATTTATAACAATTCAACTTCTAGTCATATGAAGAGGATGAAATAGTGAGCTTGAGTTCTTAGCATGGTTTGAAAAGGTATGAAAATCAATTTCTGCTTCCAAAAAATCAAGGTCAATCATGTGCAGAACTGTTCTTCCTACTTCTTTGATGCTTCCTATGTCTCCTTCTCCATTAAAAAAGCATTACTAGAGGGAGTCTCATCACTACTGTTCATATCTACCTGCATAATCCTCTCATTAAAGGGTTTCTAAGGTTTACGCTGTATGGAATAAATTTTCAAACCTACTTCAACTAAAGAATGAACAGGTTCCATGGGAAAATAGATCAGAGTTTCTGCTCTTTAGATCCCCAGCCCCGAGATGCAGCTAATTTTGAAGCTTCTTTGTGTCTCTTGACGCAAAAAATTATGCAGCAGGATTACACTGGTAGGCTTGGGGTACAGTTCAGCATATGATAGATAATATTCTTTTAGTGATTACAATATTCTCCGAAAGCGCAAGAGTCACATAATAACCAAAGTAGCATTTAATTTAAAGGTTACTAGTCAACAGTAGTGCAACTTCTACAGAATGTTTCATTTTTCCTGAAGAAAGCTCACTACTACAGCTAGCCTCAAATTATAAATAAACAAAACAACCTTTGCAATTATATCAGCTAGAGATAAATATTAATTCCACTACCCTGTGGAATTCTAATTAAACTTTTATATAAAAAATCTTGTATATTCAATTAATTCTATTAAAGAATAAAACAACTATAACTCAACCAAGTTAAAAGCCCATCTCATTAATATTATTTGCCTAAAGAATGACAGCAAAGCATGTTGAGGTGCTAAAGGCTGATAGTTAACACCGGTCAGTATTCAACGCTCCATATTCACATTGCACAAAAAGACTTAATGTCCCATACTCTGATTTATTATGACCGTACTGTGCTGCTCAGAGATAGAATCTTAGCTTAGTAAGACAAAGGAAAACGTAGTTTCAATTTCTGTAATTTGGTTATTAAACTTTAGGCTGAGAGATATTCAACAACTACTGGGTATTTGGGTTGTTTTTTTTTAATGCTGGTTTGATCCATGACTTTAAACAGAACATAAGATAACTCTTTTATCTTTCAAATTTTTAGAACTATGCCATCAGTATCCAAAACCTTTTCAGACATTATAAAAAATTAGATCAGAAAAAAAATTTTTTGTCAGAATCAAATCATCTTGTGATCCTTTACATAGTCAAAGCTCCCAAGAGGGTTTCAGTAATTAATTAGCAGGAAATAAGTTGAAAAGGGCAATAGATAGGGGATCTTTTTTTTTTTCTTTTAGGATACTTTATTTTTAAAGGTATTAAATTATTATTAAAAATGAGGAAATGTGCTTTATTTATGATTCTTCCCTGGTGTCAGATAAAAAGTGTTAATTGCATGCCTGGTCTCAGACCACTTCTTTCCTGAGCATTAATACAGAAATTGATTTAAATGCCTTTCTAAAAGAAAGCACTAAGCAGACAAAAAAACACCCCAAACTTTCAGATACATACTCAGCATATACTTGGCAAAATATACTGGCTAGTATAAATTCTGAAGATGCTGTGAAATTAGTTCTTTGAAACTGATGTTCATGTCAGAAAACACCTCTGTTGGCCTGTGCTAACTGGAATTAAGACACTGAAAGAAGTTGATCTGTACTATATCCTCTGAATATGAGCAGCTATTTGACATCAATTTGTATCAGAAGTAAACCAACCAAAAAAAGTCTGAGGGGAATTATTGAACAGGTAAAAGTTCAACTAAAGATAAAGCTCTCCAGAATGTGAACAAGAATTTAAGAGCGAGGTAAGAATTTTTAAAAGTACTTGCTCTACAAGACGTCACTACCAGCAAAAAGATTATTTAAGCTTTGACAGTAGTTACTTCGAAAGGATGTGATGTTTTGCTGGTTATGAATACAGAATAAATATTTGAAACAAAAAAAAAAAAAAAAAAAGGAATGCAAAGATATACGATGACCATAACATACATACTTTGATTAGAGAACTGTAAGAAACAGAAGATGTTAATCACAACATTAGCAGGCTTGAGTTGTAAGGTGGCCTCTGGAGGAGTATTTGCAGAAGGTGAACAGTTGGCATTATGCACACAGCTTGATGCTTAGTCAAGAGAGTTGTCAGCGGCACTTCCACAAGGCCAACTGTGCCAAGACAGTAGATACGCACAAACTGAGTGGCAGGAGTCACCAGTGTGAATCAGTAACTCAAGTTGGTTTTGAATGAAATCCGGTTCAAATCCTAACTGCTTTCTGCATATGCCAAGTTATACTATCACCTCTGCTGGTGTCCTGTAAACCTTCCAAAACTGATTTCACAGACAGCAAAGGGAAACCAAGCTGTTGATAGCTCTGATATCTTGGCAGCCACCTACCTGTCCATGTTTCAGAATAAGGCATTTTAGCAAGCGTGCAGGTTTGTATCCCTGCAAGGGACAGGCACCCTCCAGAAGCAGGTCAGTGAGGCTTTGTTTACATAGATCAATTTTGCAAAGGGCTGTGTTACAGAAGGCTGAAGTCATTTCGAAATCAAAGACTGACTGAAACAGATTTTCCATCAGATTTCTATCTCAGAACAAGTGCATCATGAAAGCTTTCCTCACTTTTTCACAGATTAAAATGAGATTGAGCCCACAGACTAAGATCTAAACCAGCTGTCATCCCTCCTCCCAGTGTAAGATGTAGATCTGTTTTCGTACGTGTAGCAATGCGCTCGCTGCAGCAATCGCCACACAGACAGCAAACTGATATGCTGCTCAGGAAAAAGGTACCATTCATACACAGGGAAATCAAAGGAAAAAAATAAGCGATATAGGAAGTAGAATACAGTGTCATCGCACTGGGGCAGTAATCATAAGGAACAGTGATTCTGCACTCAGATTTGTCTTTGTATTTTCACATCACCTGTGCCGGCCTCTCCTTACTGAATTTTCTGTGTCCTTGTCCAGCTATCTCGCTATAACCACACTTGCTTTTCTCTCCTTAGAGTATGTACTATTATTTACTTATTAATCTTTAGTTTCCTGAGTGTGAACATTAATCAATGTGAAATTAGTGCAAAGCAAAATCAAAGGTGAATGAGTAATGAAATATGTTATCTTTCATTTCTCTCAACGTCTCTGAATTTGGTCACAACCTCCTCTGTTTTAATATCACTGCTTCTGAGATCTCTTTAAAATCACAAATACAGACCCAGAGAAGAAATATGCAATGTAGAAAACAGAAACATGACTCCCTCAGGCAGAACATTAAATATTTCTTTTCCTCTTTTGAGAAATATCATTTATTCATAGACAAAGTCACTTAAATAGCTATATCTTAACAGAAGCTTTTATTGCCCTTCCTTGAGAATGAAAGCCAGGCACTCTGTTTGCAAAGCTGTCACATAATGTTTCAGTAAAACCAAAGGAAATCTGGGTATTTAAGAAACTCTTTCAGGCAAGGAGCATAAGGCACTAGGACTGAGAGTTACTAAGTGGCTCCTGTTTGGGTGACAAGCTTCTCATGACAAACTGCCCTGGAGGACAACTTGGAGATTCAAAGAGAATTCACAGAGTGTCTCTGACAAAATGCTGCTGGGTAGAGGGTTGAAGGACAAGATAAACCTTCTTCCACTCCCCAACAGGGAAAAACTCCTCAGACAGACAAAGCTTCTAGCACAGAGATTTAACTACTGGTTTTGGCCAGATGAACAGCACAAGGGAGAGCATATCTTCATAAAGACAGCATTACACTTATTTTTGGCAAACCTAACAAAATGAGAAACCACAGAGTGAAGTCAGTCTTGGTGGAATCTATAGGAAGGATCCAGATGTTGACCACCTTCTGTACGTCCCATGGAAGGTGGCTGACCTTCGTGTAATAATTTATTTGGGGACTATCTGTGCAGCGGAGGGTTCGGGTACTGGGACATGGGATGAAAAGCCATTTTAATATCAATTTTTGAACATGAAATCGTAGGCAATAAAGTGGGGCTGGGAGAAGGCCAGAGAGAACACGGGAGCTGCCTCTGAAACACTCAGGATGGAGTCATCAGACACTAACTAACAAGAAGTGAAGCACTTAGGAAGACAGAAGCTGGGAAAGAGAAACATTTGAGAAGACAGAGGGGAAAAAAAAGTTACGCAGAACTATTGTGACTTTTGTATTCATCATCTAACACTACAAAATATTCAGAAACATCTTCAAGGAAAGAATTAATAAATTAAAGTGCTGGTGTCTTCTTTAACAGAAATAAACGGTGGGTGATTATTTAAATTTGGCAAATAAAAGCTGAGTGTCTCATTACCAACTCATTTCAAAAAGTGTGCTTTTGCAATAAAAGTTGGCCAGGGATCAGTTTGCATACCTTGAAGAACTGCCTTGAATTAGTAGCCTGAGATCTGAATAAACCATTATTCTGTCAAATTTCAGGCCTTCAAGACATCAGAGAGAGAGACAGTGCAGAGTTTGGAAGGTTTCCCAGAAGACTTCTGAAATATCAATGCAGTTGCATGTAATAAAACTTGAATTAAAAAGAAGCTGGGGTTTTGCAGACAACAAAGAGGCTGCTCCAAATGTGCACATGAATGTGTGATCAAATTGGTCCACTTTCATAAAAGATGAGAGCAAGAGGTGTGTTTAGTAGGAAAATAGAGAGATTCCAACAAATAGAAACCAAATAAATTTGTGTATCCCTTTTCAGTTGATATTATGAAACTATGTGAAGAAAACTGACCTTTATTTTCCTGAGAATTTATCCCACAAGATCCCCAAATCTTGTTAGCAAACAAGATTTGAAAGACCAGAAGGGAAGATTATATTTGCAAGATTTTGTATTGAAATTAGTGAAAAATGGTATGCCTTGATGAAAAAAAAGTAAAAAACAATGTATCAGCAAATATTGCCACTTACATGAGCACACAGACACTTCCACAATCTGAAGGCGAAGTATTTTACAGTCATCAAGGAATTTTACAGTATCATTCAGTATCTAATTGCACTTTTCCACAGATTTCAGTTATCCTAATTCTGCTTTGTAAGAAATATAGTTTTAGATCCCTATTACTTTTTTAGTATATATTTTCATATCAACACTACTCACTGCAGCTTGAAATTAGTTTTAAATATGAACTCCACTGAATTTCCAGGTGTCATATTACTTGGTGACAGAGTAGTTACAAACCTCAAATCTCTCATTAGGTTTGTTTTTTAACATTTAACTAAGTTTTGTTGTTGCTGTTTTAGAACTTTGCATGTAATGATTCCTTTCAGTTACACTATGCTTGCTTTTTGATAATATGAATTTTGTAACTAAATCTAGAATAGGGCATGATAATGTAATGAGATCGAACGCTAGGGAAAATAAATTCCAATTTTAAAAAGATCAGCTGTGAAAGTTATATAAAGTTAACACACATAACTAAGACTGTTAAGTAGAAAGAGCACATTATTATTAGAATAGTAGTTCCTGTTTTTCTGTGAGTTTAGTAACTCCAGCCAGCAATTTGGACTGAAATCAATGCAAGATACATGTATTCTTTTTGAATATGCAAGGACTAAAGAAGAGTCTCTGATTTCTAATACTTTTACTCAATTGTTTTACCTGACAGGCTGCCTTAAAGGAATAGGCCATTCTTAATACCAAAATTAATCAATTTCTGCTCACCATTGTACATTTCTTTTTAATGATTGTATCTGTCATCTTTATGTTCAAGTCAGGATCAAGAAAACTGAAAGATCACTGAGTATTCCTGTCTTAGGACCTCCTGAGACCTCAAGATAATAAAGACAAGTTCTGTAGTTTTACTTTTCTGTGAAATTCAGACTAGTCTACTAGAAAAAAAATCAAGAAATAGTACAATGCCATTCTAAAGGTTTACTGTGTTCCTTTGAAATAGAGATGCTTCTGAAAGAATCAAGAAGCATCAACTGCAACATTTGAAAAAGCTAATAAAGTAAAAAAAAAATACCCTCTCCTGTCAAAGAATAGGTATTTACTAAAATCTTAAGAATCTCAGATAACTGAAATAGAGCATTCTTTGATTTACGATGAATATATGGAACCTGGAAACTGCTGAGAATGTAATGACTTCTGATGTTAAAGTCTGTTAAAGTAACCTCTGAGCTGAGGTTGTACAGGGTTTCTGATATACATTTATCTTTGACAGATATAATCTCCAAGTCTTATTATCATCTTAGAGTTCCCTAAAGTTCTTGGAAAAAAAAAGTCAGAAAGGTAAGCTTTCATGAAAGGACTAAATCCACTTGGGGAGTTTCTTGACTCCGAATCTGCTAAGATCAAAGTTTCTTCCATTCAGTTTTCAGTCCTAGCCTGCTACTTTCCTTCGACTGAGGGATGACACGCCACTGAATTAATATGTCCTTTCGTGAGCATAACTGAATCGTGTCATTTAAACTTTTAAAGGATATTAAACAGGGAGATAACCTAAGATTATTACCTAAAGCACATCAGATTTGAAATAAAAGGATTCCATACTACTACCCTTAAAACCTATATGCAACAAAAGAGCTGATTTCATCTTATTTGTAGCTCAAGATTCTGTATTTATCTGCGTTCCTTTGGTGGGTTTGGTTTTGCTCACCCCACCTGGAACATCCACAGCCCTGACAAGATCACAAAAACCCAAAAGCATAGGACTTCCACTTTCATACAGTGTCCTGCTTATATACACACTTCTCAGAAGTCAGAATAACTGCCTCCAGCTTCTCAGCCCCAGCACCCAGGCAGAGCTTTATAAACGAACTATCATACTTTTGAAACATTTAACATACCATTCAAGTTCTTACAGCCATAATTCATTACAGGATTTTACATAATATGATCTTTGTTTTCTCTCAAAAACCCCAATTATTCAAAAAACGTGAATTAAGGGATTTTTAAAAATGCTACTGTCATTTCGCCTAGGACAGTCAAATGAAATTAAGTATGACAGAGGTGAAAGGAAACCTTTAACGAGAAACAGAAATGAAGCCCTAAGGCTTCCTGATGTAAATAATTACATTCATTATTTTTATTGGAAATAGTGGTGAATGGGTAAGCTAGCTGCTTGAAAGTCTGTGTAAAGATCTGTTCATTAAACGCATGTTTATGTTGCATTCTCTTTGTTTCTGCATCATTTGCTACCCACTGTTCCACATCCTAATATTCCTATTACAAGAACAGTCGGACAGGAATGTCATGAGGTCTTGTTTGCAGAGTACACACGTCTGTGTCACATACACACACCCCACAAGATCATAGGAAGCAAACTTGTGTTATCTGCTTGCTTGCATAAAAACTGTAAGGTTGTGGTAGGTATCAGATAATCCACCTAGATAATAACCACCAGATGACACTGCACTGGTCCAACCAAGACAGCTTGGCACCCAAGAGGTTAACACCTCTCTGGACAAGCCTTTAGTGTGGTCTTGATCCACAGGGAAAAAAAAAAGTAAAAAAATTATAAACACCAATGATGCACAGTGAAGCTTGGAAAAGAGAGAAGGTACCACTTCAATTGTGGCTTCCCACGTGGAAGAGCTTTCAAGCCTGATCTCTGCCACCTTCACCTACAAGATGAACCACCAATGACCACAGTCAACAAGACAGCATCATGCTTTTTTGGCATTGTAATTCTAGAGTTCAATTACTGTGTTTGATTAATCCTTGACTCTTAATTGTTAACAGATGGGTTATCTAAAATTTGAACATAAAGGGTCGTTTGAAGCGCTGAGGTTTGCCTGATATCTCGAACTCTGAAGATATTACTATCATAGTGGTACCAACTTTCCTGTAAACCAGTGTTTGCCCTGCTCTACTTCTTACTTGGTTGTTTTTTGTTGTGTGGGGTTTTTTTGTTTTGTTTTGAAAGTATTATATTGTTTATTCAATAGCAGCATTATGTACCATGGGGATTTAGATACATATTGCTAGAGGTAAACCTACCATTCAACCCATTAAAGAGAAAAAGATCCATTTGATAAGATACAAGATTTTCAGACCAAAAGAAGGCCTTTTGCTTTTAATCCAGTGTTACATCCTGAGGAGATACAGTGTCCTCTACGGAGCAACATTTCCTTTCAAAAGATTCTTTCCCGCACTGCAGTAGCACTCAAGTTCAGATCAAGGATATATAAGCACATAACCAGCTATTATTTACACCATATTCTGAAAAAACGAAAATTTAATTCCTAGAAAGTTAATTTTACCTCAACACATTCTGAAATAATAATTTTATTTCACATATTAATAAGCAGCTGTGCAAGTTTACTAAATCTTTGTAGAAAGATGACAGCTTTTAACCAGTCTCCTTGTAGAAACTGGTTAAGCTTTCCTCTTATCGCTAACTATTAATATCTAATTTGGAAGGACAGAGAGCAAGCCTTCCTTCAAGCTGTTCCTGTTGTTAAGTGTGGCTAAGAGTTGGAACAGTTTATGCACTGTTGGCATGTTCAGGTTCCTCCCAAGACACACTGTAAAGCAACATTACTAGATTTGTTTTACTGATGAGAACACATTTTCCCCTTTATCTTTGCCATCTCCTGCATTACTCCAAAGTGAAATAAGCAATAGTGGAGATCTGTCAAAAGTTAGATACCTCAATTTTTTAATGAGTTGGAATTTACACGTGTAAAAGGACATCAGTAATTTTCTCACATTTTCCTAATCTTCCCTGATGGATTCAGGCCATGCTTTTCATTTACTCCAGATGCGATAACCAAACTGTCAACTATGTTTCAGCTTTTCCTTTAATCTTTCCCTGGAGCCAATAATAAAAGATTAGTAATTGACAGTGGTTGCTAGGCTAAGGGTAATGCTTATTTTAAACACAGGAAGCAAGAGCTGTATTCTTTGAAGGGATAATTTGTAGGAGGCCAGAAAATTGGATTACTTTGTTATCTGTTGTGTAAATGACAAAGATATTCAGTGTCCTTAAAATGTCAAGGCAAGTTTAATTAAAAATTTAGTACCTAATTTGCAGGTGGAAGAAGAGAAGGGAAGAGAAGAAAAGGAATAGTGTTTAGAGCTAATCTAGAAACTTTACCAGGAAGTATATATTGGTAATAAAAGTTACAAAGAAAGATAAAAATGCTGTTCTGATGTATAAACATATGGTCAATTTTTGAACCATACAGACTTTTTTGAAATGGAAAAAATACGCACTCTCATCAGAAGCTAAACACATGCAACACATCATCGATTAGACATAAATGACATTATTACCTATATTTTAGAAGACCAGAGCTGGGAATGAGAGAAGGTCTCAAGAAAGCATTTAGAGAAAAGGAGACTTCTTATTAAAAAATTCTCTGGCCACATCCGTACTTCACTAAAGTTGTCTGCCCAGCGATGAATTTCCCTTTAACTGTGAAGTCACTTAATTACACAGCCTATTACTGCACCAAATAACAGCACTTCAAGATTATATGCAGAGCACATTTTTGTTTCTCTTGTAGAGTGAGAGAAATTGCATGGAGAACATTAATACTTTGGGACAGATTCTGTTTCAGGCAGCACAGCTGAGCTCAACTCCACTACTGCATGTAGACATTCATTAACTAATCAGATTGGATATAGGAAGTTCGAACTGAAATACTAGTGCAGAATTGCAGTGGTGTGTCTGTTACTGAGAAAACCTGTGCCTGAAATGTTTTCACTGACAGCAGACAACATAACACAGATTTTGCTGAAATACTGTACAGACATTAAGGTCAACAAGTTACTGGCAGAAGTAGTACATTATAATTTTATGTTTTAAACAAATGTTGATATCATTAAATTATCATTAAGCTGCCTTTCTGCATCTAAAATTGGTTTTTTTTCTGATTATTAATTCAGCTTCTTTCAGCTATGTAGATCTTTCTTATAAATCAGATACCTGTATAGATAACTGTGTAGATATCTAAGGCACATGCTCATGCTCACTGACAGCAGGCACAGAAATAATGCTGTGATCTTCAAACACTCCACTGGTGGTGGGACATGAAGGTGGCATAGGTGAAATCGTACATCTTGCCACCTAGGATTGTACCAGTAATCTGAGCCCTTCCCTTGTTGCTACTCTTCCGAGAAAAATATAGATCTGTAAATAATTTCTCTCCTAATAATAGTGTCTAGCACATTATCTTGGTCACATACTGGTTTTCTTATAACTAAGGAAATTTTTACTGCAAAATGTGTCAAGAAAGCAGAATACAATCCAATACTGAGATCTTTCCTGATTGGATGACAAGCGCCACAGTAAAAATGAAAATGAACAAGAAAACTGGAAAAGCAAAAAAGATGAAGAGGGCCTTGGATTGACCAACCTGTTTATCTCATAAATATTACAGATTTCATGGAAATGTGCCGCAGTGTCACTGAGTTGATTCAATATCAATGAACCTTATCTAAATCATCACAGTTCTGCTTAAGCCTTTTCTGTAAATGTAAAAACACTTAAAGAATTTACAAATTAGCTTCAAACACACTTTGCTCATGAAATAATATTGTGTGATATGACTGACTTAAAGCCATGTACACAAGGGATACCACCGAGCATGTTAACAGAAAAAAATCTCTGGTTACATTAGTTTATGATTTTAAGCTTTACAATCATTTCTAATTTCACTCTCAAGAACTGAAAGCCCAGTTCTCCACACAATAAATCATGGGTCAATGAGGAATTTGAGCATGGTTTGAAATGGTCAGTCGCAATATGAAAGTAGTATTTGTAGAAATATGTATTTGAGTCAGATGGATACATGTGTTCTTTCACAGGGGTCACTATCACTATTAATAGACAGAACTGTGATTTCACTAAAAATGTGTGAAGGGAAAGGGACTCTTAGAATTTAGGAGAAAGAAAGATGGAAAACATGGTTCAGCATATGTCCATTTCTAAGCACACTCTCAGTTTCAAAAATGTATTTAGCATTTGAATTATAAAAGCGCCATCAGTTTTGCATCTAATTTAGAGTAAGATTTCCTGCAATCAAACGTCCAGACAAATGGATAGAAAATGGGAGGGTATCTTCCTATAAATATTTTACTTCTGCAGTTAAGTACAGATACATTCTGAAGATTTACATTGTTAAATCAATAACAGCACCAGGTTCAATCAACATTAAGACTGGAGTTCAAGAATGCATACAGACTGATGAGCCAGATTTGATTAAAAGCCTGAATTAAATAACTACCTGCTTCACTATTTGTGAAAGAATCTAAAGGTCACATAATTCAATATTGGGATAAATTTTCCCAGGGCAGGTAAGTGAAACAATAAAATGCTTTTTATGGTTACAAATTAGTAGATAATTTGAATATTTGAACCTTTAAGAGTGGATAAAGTGGCATAGCAGGATGATTTGTAAGATTGATTTTTTTTTTAAATAGAGAAGGAAGTACAATAACTTTTTCACAGCAACTCAGAGACTATAAATCGATGAATTCTATTCATAATCAATATCGTACACCAGAAAAACAAAGAGCTAGCATTCTTGTAACCAGCTATATTAATCCCTAAATTAAATGGAGAATATTGACAATATACGTCCCTAAAGAAGTGAATTTTCCCACTGGAGTTCAGCTACTTGTTTATACAACTTTTTATTAATCATTTTCTCAAGAATCTGAGATGTTTTCTGACTTCATCCATGATCAAGAAGAGAGAGGAAACATATGTTACAATAGAATATTTTAAAACACATCTATTAGAAAAGTGAAGTTGGGGGGTTGCCTCTTTTATTCTTTTGGTATATAGAGGTATTAATAATATTTCACAAAAATTTTTAGATTTCTTAAAAAGATATTTGGACTTAGGCTAGAGATGATAAATCTTTTATGATGCTTTTTCCAAAAAAAAAAAAAAAAGAAGAGACTATAGAGAGTGCCTGAATCACAGTTGCCTCCATACTATAGTGATATATATTTATTAACAAATCTTAAATGGAACGTATTTGTGGGAAAGCAGTTGGTCACAGTGAGAGACTGAATAAATTTTGGCTTCTGATGACTTCTGAAGAAGTGACACCTAAACCACTTTACTTTTATACATTAAAATGAGAAAAGATGCTGAAGACGTAAAAAAGAAGAGATCGTCAATAGGGTACACTTGAGAAAGGCTGCATTTGAGGTTGACTTGCAAATGCCACCTTTCAAACACGAGGGAAGGGCTGCAGCCTATTTTTACTGCACAGAGTAGACAACAAGACAAAGCTTTTAAGGCAAAATATTGCTTTCTCTGTTATGACAAAATGTCACAGTTGGGATTTCTTTATGTGATCAACATCATTTAGGAGCACTGAAAGGGGAATCCCCAAACTCATCTTCCTTCTCCATAACTTCATATATCTCTTAACACTTGTATGAGCCCTTGGGTCTGGCCAGTCCATCTAGTGCTGCTGCCGCAGCGTGTCCATCCCAGCTTCTGCGCAGTCCCCATGGGAACAAGCAGCAAAGCTCATAAAGAGTCTGACTCTAACAGGACAAAGTATTTTAAGGAGTAGAGGGATGTTGCTGGTCACAGATATGGGTTTCACTGATTGACTTTGTGATTGGCAAAGAATTTGGCAGGGGAATTGGACGAGGTATCTCCAGAGGACCCTTCCAGTCCCTACCATTCTGTGATTTTGTGAAAGAATTCATGTATCTCAGAAAAAAACCCCAGACTTGGCATGGCCAAGCAACACTAGAAAGGTTCTCCTGTAGGACAAAAATACATCAAAAGGAAGAAGATGCTTTCAAGGCAACCAGAGACATACAGAAGACAAAGTGAGAGATCCTGAGATCCTTTTTCTCTTGTAAACTCCTGGCTGAAATCCTTTACACTGAAATAACTAAAAAGTGAAACATCAGCAGCTCTGACACATCCATGGGTCAACAGGAACAGACAAAGCAGAGTTAATTTACTTTACACTTCAGTAAAAAAGTGTGCAACACCCAAATTAAATGATGCAAAGAAAAAATAATGAGAATACTATGTTCTCACTGAAATTTATAACTAGAAGTTATTTCTAAACACTCAGAAGTCTGTTAAAACTCCATTCATGATTCAGTTGGCTAAAATGCACATATCTAATGAAAGCAACAGTAAATCTGGGCTTCATAAAGTACGATTTCACTTAGTCCTGACAAGGAGAAAAGCAGTCTATGTGCTAAGATCTGTTAAATACCTGAATAATTTTAACTGTCCAGGAAACAGCTCACTGAAAAAGGCGGTAAGCAACAAAAGGAAGTCTTGGCAGATTGAATTAATTCACATCATTTTCCTTTCCCAAATATCTATGAAAAACATTCTTTTCCTTCTCTAAAAAAAAATAAAGGACTTCGATAGTTATCCACAGCCAAAATAGCACATAGAATAGCTCGAAAATTCTTTTTTTTAAAGGGTAAATTCTACTCATAAAATTTACTGTTCAGACACATATACTCCGTAACTACATAAATACACTTACAAAATTGTTTGGCTCTTAACTTTTCTGAGCTCTCTTCTATAAAAGAAACACAATACCAGTTGAAAACAACAATCCAATTGATACAAGAATCTTCATCAAAATCATCTTGTACTTTGTCATTATAAAAAAGGTTACCAACAGAGAGCAGAATTTTTGCAACAAGATATGAAAGAATAATGTAAGTCTGAGAGCACGTAAAAGTAAATGACTGCAGCATTGCACAAAAAAAGATATACACATATTTGTGTTAACAAGCCCTTCGTGATGGAGAAACCTTTTGAATTGCCCCTGATGTCATTCCACAGACCTGTAAAACCTATTAAAATACGTTTAGCGACTTTTTCCCAAGAAAAATATCTATTACTGTGCCACTCCCAGACAGGATTGTACTGATTTCTTTGCAGTAAAATGAACTGGGGAGGGAAGTTTTGCTCTCAAACACAGTTTATCAGTTACAGGGCTGAGTTCAGCTCATGGTGTTGAATTTAAAAACTAAAATTAACTCTGGGGCGCTAGTTGCAGAGTAATTTTCTTGAAAATTAACTTGGCAAAGCATACACACATACTGATGGTTCTTAACGTTCCATCCGTAATTATAATATTGGAGAGTAAGGAATTCCCTGCCATTCAAAATTTTGACAATAAGACAAAATACATGGTGTAGACAGAATAATTTATCTCAAGAAAATATGCATGTATATTGGTTAACAAAAATTATGGCGACCCTATGAAATTATTTCTTAATGAAGCAGCAGAAATTGTCATTTCCTATGTGGTTGATGGGTCTTTTCTATAGTAGACTGCTAAATAATACAGAATAGGAAGGGTTTGAGCAACTAGGAAACAATCTTTAAATGGTTTCTATTCTTTCCCTGGATATAAAAGTTTTC
Organism: Baryphthengus martii; assembly: GCA_013396935.1. Lineage (NCBI taxonomy): Eukaryota > Metazoa > Chordata > Aves > Coraciiformes > Momotidae > Baryphthengus > Baryphthengus martii. The sequence continues at coordinate 16,525 of VWZK01016060.1, forward strand.
ACAGAGCTCTAGTACTACATGACATCTTTGAGCTGAAAAAAACTAATGTTCTTGCATGTTACTCCATTCACCCCTGAAAGCAGCTTGCTTCCATGGGAGCTCCTGAGCATTCGTGCATAAAACAATGCAAATAAATAATGAGGAGCATCTAAGTAAGTTAGTTTTACAGTGATTGTTTTAATTTATAGGTGAGAAAATCATAGAATGGCTTGAGTTGAAAGGGACTTTAAAGACTATCTCATTCCATCCCCTCTGCCATAGGCAGGGACACCTTGCACTAGACCAGGTTGCTCAGAGCCTCACCCAGTCTGGTCTTAAACATTTCCAGGGATGAGGCTCCACATCTCTGGGCAACTTATTCCAAAATGGAGCTGATCAGTTCTGTTAGAGCTGATGATGGCACTGACAGGTCAACACTTGGTGGTAATCTAGACAATTAAGCCTTATAGACAAGTGGAGGAAATGTAATATATCTATTTTCTATACATATATACACAAATATATATATATACACACACACACAAATAGTGAGATCCCAAATAAATGATGCTCTATACTTGTAAGCAAAAGAGGCAAAGAGAAGGAATGGAAAAGAAAAAAAAAAAGGAAAAATACTTATGATGAAGTAAGAAAAGCTTTACAGCTCATATATTGGATTTCATGTGCTTTGTAGACATTGGTTTATTAATATAATAAGTGCAACAGTAAATGATTCTTGAAAAATCTTGTTTGTTCGTATTTTGCATAATAATAGTAACCCAGTAACAATTTCATTGGTCGTCTAATGACTCGAGTATCTAGACTTTCCAAATATCCTAGATAATCTATCTATTTTACAGGCATATTAACCTCGACAAAGGCATCAAGATTAAGTTGTATTAAATATGTTTCTACATGTACTAATGTCCCTGTAAATTTATGTAAGGGAGAATTAAGACTACAGAGTTCAACTACCACAAACAAAGAATGTGTGCATGTGCATATGTCTACTGCACCTGCTGTTCCAGACAAACAATTCTGATTTTGATGAAACTAAATGGTAAAACACAGATTTCCCTCAGAGATACTAGGCACTGGCTTTTCTGATAAAGCTCGTCTGACTGCAATACCAATTAATATATTTCTTCAGTAGACCCAAACTGTGCCCAAACAGACCTAGCATTGTTAATATTGCATCTATTCTACATCAATGTATTATTTATAATTTTTAAACAAAGAAAGATACATTTGAAAAATGTCAATCATTTGATAAGAAGCAATTGAGCTTTGAAAGCTGCACTTTTACTGTCTTTTCCATCTCCTGTTCAGGTCTAAATATCACATACATAGAAGCATAAAGAGCTGTCTGATTTTCATGCTAGCTCAGGGGTAGCTATTTAGACAAGCAGTAAGAGAGCTAAATCATAAGGAATGATTGGCTTGAATCAAATGCAAATATTGAAAAAAAGAAAATTATTTTTAAGGACTAAGATCAGCAAGACATCCAACAGTTTAAAAGACTGTGCATGACACACTGCATGGCCACGGAAGGCATAGATCTTCAAATCATATCTAAATGTTTTGTGCCATATGCTAAACCATTACCGCAGTTTATTCAATTCCATGCATAGAAAGATTGCCAGTAATAGCAATGTATATCATCAGCACATATGCCACTGCATTTGTTTTTAATTCACCAGCTATGAATAGTATTTACAAGTACAGAGCTAATATTCAAAGCAGTAATATGCAGCACAAAGATTTGTATGAATGCTAATCCACCTGGTTGGCTCTAACTGCTTCTGCTGCATCTCAGCCTTTCAAATTCCTTCTGTAAAACATTAGCCAGGATCACATTTTTTAAAAACAACAGCTTAAAGCTGATGACTACTTAAGTTATCACTTAAAGTAGTGACTATAAATTGATACTGTTCATCAGAAGGTGCTTTTATTTACAGCAGCAATTCACTTGGCATGTAGCAGATGAGATGGACCTAAAGGAATGGAGAATCTCAGACAACTTTCCAGCTGAAGAATTTATATGGTAGTATTGATGCTTTCCACTCCCATCCACTGCTCCCTAAGGACATACTGAACTTGAGAGTGCTGGTAAAGGATCTTTTAAAAGCATTTTTTGAAGGTTACATCATAAAACAAATTAATACAGGACATAAAATATGAACCAAAGATAGGAGAAATTATTACTTTAGAGACTACTCAATCAGTGTTCAATTTCTCTTGCTGGAGGACAAGGAAGTGTTTGTGGTTTGTATTTCAGAATATGCAGATGCAAGTATCTGCAGTCCCAGTTTGATTACAAGCACATAAAAGCCACATTGCTTCTTTCTTGAAAAGATTCCGACTGTGAGAGTTTATGCAGAATTTGCATCTTGACTGTAATTAAGATGAGCTTAAAAACAGTGTCTTTCGAGAGGGCACGATGACAAGACAGTCAAAAGGATAATGACAACAAATGGTGGCATCTTTCACTTTGATAGAAGGCATATTATTTCTGTTCAAAGACTGTACCTTCAGAGTCACGATGATAAAATGCAAGTAAAAGCTACGGATAAACTTAACAATGGTCAAATGTCTCATGAAACCAGCTTTAGGAGATTAAGAAATAGATAGTAACTGTATTTATGCCATTGACCCCACAGATATTCCCCACTAAAGTTGATTTTTATTATGTTGTCACTGCATTTATTTCACCTTGAAGTTTATTTTTCTTTTGCCAAAGTAACCTTGAATCTATTATTTGTTTTCACTGCTGTCTTATCAAACTTTTACAATAATTTTAAACATGAATATGCATGTGTGTTATTTATCTACATCAAATGTTTTAACATGCTTTCATCAGAAATTCTTCTGAGTTTTTCAAGGTTCTTTGTCAGTATGGTAACTCTTTTACATAGCAAACTCTTTACAAAGTTAATGTCTTTAGAGTAATGAAGTTTTGAGGATGAAAGATCAAATCCCTGAAGGTTTATAATCTTGAAAGTATTTTTCACAGAAATATTCTTTTTTCTTCACTGATTAGGAAGGACTATATAGATTATTAGGACTATATACTTTCTATCCAGACATAATACTCATTTGATTTCACTACATATTCCTATTCTACTATTATTTAAGAAAGAGTTTTGTTTTTTTCTATGGACTAAAAGCATAAGTTAAAATCACTTTACTCATGTTGCACTCAAATGCACATTTAACCTTGAATTAATTACTCTGTGGTCTATAAATCACTTACGAGACACAAAATTGATATCCAAAAGGTACAAGCTAAATAAGAAAAAATAGAGTTCCTGGTTAAACCAAGGAAATTTAACTCAGTTGAGTGAGATGTGAGTAAACTATCTATTGATTAACATTATTAATTTACAGAAACTTCAATATGTAACCCATGGGGAGAAGAGGGAATGTTCTAAAATGCATCAGTAGAGCTAAACTCACTGCTGTGCTGGGATTTGACTATGATTACAAAGTTATAAGAGGACAAACCAAAAACCTCTTTCCCATCTCATGTAGAAATTTATATGAAGGGGGCTGCAGGGGCCAAATGAAAATCTTTCCCAAGATATGACTCTGAAATCAACACAGTCTGGTAGCTCCATTTTTACCTTTTTGTCTTGGCACCCTTTCTATCATGCTTATTATTAATGCATGCTATGTAAAGTGAGATGAGCTTCAGCTGATTTCCCTGTTACAAACTACCCGTGTTTTCCACTAGCAACATTTCCACTACATCCTGGAGAATTTACTGAATCTCACAAATACAATCCAAAGAATTATCGCAGTGATACAGAAAACTACTAATCCCCTTTTGACAAAAGACTGGTTAGAACTTACGGTTATGACCACTAATCATCAAAATAAAGTGATTTTTTTATCACAGCAGATAATTGCAATATTTTGTATCTTAGATGAGTTTTCTAAGAAAGTGCATCTTCCCCATATTAAATCTGGAAACTGAGTAAGGTGCCCGTTCTTTTAGTTTAACTTCAACTAAATGAAAAAAAAAATAAAAAAATAGAGACTCATGTACAAAACCTGGCTGTTTGGTACTGGAAATTGGTAATGGAACTTGGCAAACAGTTCCAAGCAGTGAGGACTTAAGAATGTTAATAGCTTCGTAACACGAGCAGCAGTAGTAAAAGTAACAGCCAAAACCTTGAAAACAAGCACAATTTATTAATATATTTCTATGATCTGGTTGTCTCCAACTGCACGGAATTGAGCTCTATGACCCAGGAACTCCCGTTGCACCCTCTGTCCTTTATTAACTTGTATTTATTCAACTATACCCTTTTAAAAGAAGCTGAACATCAACAAACTGGAATTCGAGTAGTACAAAAAGCCCAAAGGAAGGTTAAAAAAAATATAATGAAAGTCTGTGTAGTTTATAGGTATCTAGGGAAATCACAGCTCTAGCTCTCTATAAGATAAAAATAAAAAATTTTGGTTTAAATAGCTTTTGTATAAATCCAGACAGCTACAGGTGGTACGAAAAAAAAAAATAAAAAAATTTGCATTTTTCTGAGATTGAGTCTCACAAGTTATGCCTCCAGATGCAATATGGATAAGATAATTATATGGAACATACATGTGCAAAAGGTAATTTTGAGGTCTTTAATAAGCAGGTAACCTTTCCAGAGGAATTAGCAATCCTAAACCTCAAAGTCTGCACAGGATCCTTACTGAAATGGCTACAGATAAACCTAAAGGAGCATATATGCAGCACATTCATGTGCAGGCTGGTTTTATATGTCAATTAAACCTACACCATGATGAGTTTAAGGTCTCTATATAAATATCTAAGGTGTTTCAATCCAATCAGCTCTTCTCACAGATGAGAAGTGTCTAAAGTACTGTCTTGGGATGGTGTTTTATTGCAGAATCTTAACACACAACATCTTGCCCCTTTACACAGCACTGTGTTACAACTCTTGTGATTCTGCTACGTGTTTTAGTAGTAGTAGAAAACCATCCAACCTCGTTAGTCTCTGTACTGATTAGTAGGTGAGTATATGTATAAAGATATATATATACACACATGCACACATACAGCAGGCCAGTTACCAATCCATAGTACAGGTTAGGGATTGCTAACTGTACCCTTGTTCAGCCACCACAGATTTTGACAGGGTGTCACGGGTGTCAAGGTTCCAGTCAGAGGAATTGTGTAGATGTTAACTCAGATCCCTTCTTTGTTCCTTGCTTGTCCAGTCAATATCATAGAATCAATAAGGTTGGAAACTATCTTCAAGATCATGAAGTTCAACTGTCCACTAAATATTATCATAACCATTAAACCACGTCTTGAAGTACCATATCTACATGGGGGTTTTTTAACACCTCCAGGGATGGTGACTCCACCACCTCCTTGGACAGCCTATTTCAATGCCTCACCGTCCTCTCAGTAAAGAAATTTTTCCTATCATCCAACATAAACCACCCCTGGAGCAACTTAAGCCCATTTCCTCTCATCCTATAGCTATTATGACTTTGATAATTCACATTACTGGATTAATCCTAATTGAGACAGTAATGAATTAATTACATTGTTTCAGCTTTTATTTTTTCACTGTATTTTCCATCCTCCCTTTAATTTTCCTGTCCTGTAGATTAGAAATGGAAAACACTGAATAATATAATAGCAACTTAATAACCTTTTCTGTAGAAAGAAATATTTTAAATAAGAAAAAGTAAAATCTCAATTTTTAAAGTTTCTTCAGTATGTGACTAAAATTTTGAAGGACCTGGATTCTCTCTTTAGGCTTTAAAGGAATGTCCAAGAACTCACTCAAGTGCCTCTCTTCCGCAGACTTTTAAGAAGACCTATCAATGGTAATTTTTCTTAATTCAGCTGTTCTGTTGCAATCTCTTTTCTACAGTTTCAAGCCCAGCAACCCTTTCACTGGGCTGCCTGGCAAGTCAGCTCAGAAGTTAACCCACCTTATTCCAAGGTACAATGATTTTCTCTTAATTGGATCCAAATACTTAATTTCTCATCAAATCTCAGTCTTAAAGACAGAGAGAATAATTCATGTTTATAGACTTTACAAATTAAGAAGTTAACTAGTCTTGAATAATACTATTTTCTACATCCTTTATGCCTTTGGAAACTACAGACTGAATCCCTGCACAAGTGGTCAAAAATTCTGCTCCTCTAAATTACATTTTTGCTCCTCTACATGTGCATTTTTCAGTGAACTATACCCAAATGAGTTATATCAGGAAAGTGTTACCTTTCATTTCATATTCATTCTTAGTTTTATGCTGAGAATCTAGATATAGATCTGTATTCAGAATTTCTACAATATGACCTTTCATGAATTTGATTTACTAAAGCCTCAGATGTGATAGTTCCCATTTGCACGCTTTGTTTTATATGGATGACATTTTCCCTCAAACATTAACCTGCTATTTTATTGTCTCCCAGCTACCTTCAATATGTTTCATAGATAGAACAATTTTGACTTCTCACAAAATCAAATTGGCCCACAAAAATTTAGCTTTGGTAAAGAAAATGGATTTTTTTTCTTTTTTGCCCTTGTAAGAACAGAATTTCACATTAAGCCTCCTGTCATTTTTTTCACAGAACACAGACTGCTTTTCTCCTAGGCCATGTATTTTACATGAGTCTAAAGGGCCTTTCATGTGATGCAGCATGTCATCTATAGCCATTAAGGTATTGTTTAGAGAACTATATCTACAAAAATACAACCCATGAAAATACTTTTATGCTGTTGCATCAACTAAAAACCATGAAGCAGTTAAGTTAAGGAACTGAGCTCTATGAAATCACTGACATGTTTCCTTGTTGTCTAACACAGTTATTGCCATATACTTGGGATTTTATCTTGTCTACATGAGACGCACAAGGAGTTAAGAATTTTACTAAGATAAAACATATGAAAATATTGCAGGGAGAGGAATTGTTTCGTATTCCTTTGTATAGCATGAAGTTTTTACTTGTCCAGGAGAATCACCGGAAAACCAAAGGCTATGTCAGAGACGATAATTCCTTTTGTATCATCGCTAACAAGAAACACTGAGCCCCCTCAAATAATACAATACTAATGCTGGTAACTACTTAATAGAAGATTTTTTACACTACACTATTCTCCCTACACATTCACCAGCCACAATGATGAGAAGGAGGTGCCAGGCCCATCAGCACTACTGGTTGCCACCATCTGTCAGCAGAGAGCTAGACTGTAGACGTATATATTTGCTTAGCATCCATGCTGACACTACATATGAATTTGCATTCAGCTCCACAGAAATATCAGCCTAGGGAAGAAGGTGGACATTTAGGGGTGTCAGGGTACCTATCAAAACAAGGCAGTGTGATGGATGTGCTGGAAAAATACAGCTCTGTAAAAAAAAAAAAAAAAAAGAAAAAAAAAACACCATGAAAGAACCAAAACATTGCAATATTCACGGTAAAAATGAAAGGATTAAATAAAAAGAGACTGTGTTCAGATCAACTGACTTAGATACCAGAAAGAGAAAATAGCTTAGAAAATTGAAAGAATTCTGTCTGTTTCTCAAGAAGTGAATGTCAGATGGTTTATACCTGGAAAATACAAATATGTAAGATTGGAAAAAGCCATATATACACAAAAATGGAAATGGAACACTGCAAAAAACATGTGAAATGACTGATAGTGACATTTGCAGTTCCATCAGCATTCCTGTAGACATTATGGTACAAAAACGTGGCTTTGTTTTTTCTGGGTTTCTTTTGGAGGAAGCGGAGTTAGGTTTGGGGTTTTGTTTGGGTTTTTCTGGGGAGGTGTTTTGGTTTTGTTTTTTAGTGTATGCTTTATAGACCTTCTTTTCCTAACAAAAGGCTGAGCTAGTTCACAACAATGAGTTGTGACATGGCCCAGGAAAGGTTCAGGCAGAGCTGAGCAGCACTGTGTGATTTAGTGTCTTTCTTCCACCTAATAAAGTTTCCTGTGAGTAGCAGCAAACTTCATAGGGAAATATCCACCTGACATCAACCTCGGTGAAGTTCAGCACTGTGCACGCTCCTGACCTCAGAATGAGCGTGTCCTGGGGATCAGCCACCTCGGTGTCGTCCCTGTACAGACAGACAGACGGCTACAGCCAGTGCCCAGCTGCTCTCCAGCATCTGCTTCTCCACCTTGCCCTTCTGCAGCTCAGTGCATGGGGACCTCTGACAGTAGAATATTCAGCTATGTTTGGAGAGTCTTCGGTTTAAATAAATCCTTCTTGTCAATATCAATCGCTATAAAGCCACCCTTACATGTCTTAGGGAATATGAAAGGCACATGAGACTGTGAGGAGAAATATTTGCCATCGGGGCTTCTTTCAAACCAAAAGTGTCTGATTTTTCCCATTTCCCTCTTTGCTTTTTGCACCAGTGCCTTGAATCAGGGTGACGAGTTGCTGCAGGCACACGCTGGTTTGTAGGTCTTTTTTATTTCCCAGATGGCATAGTATTGCTCATGTAGCATTGCAAAATCCCAGCATACATTTATTTTTGCTCCCTCAAAGCTCTAGGAACAGACTTGTAAAGAACAAAGTTCAGTCTTTCTGAGGATTCATTTTCACCACTTTGAACTTTCACTTGTCACACACACACTCCACGAGCCCTTACCTCTGACACCCCCTGATCCCTCATCCTTCCCCACACTTTCCTACCTCTTATGGGCCTCAGGACCAGCAACAATGCCCTTGCTGCTTTCTGTGCCCATGAGATAATTTCAGACTGTCCACTAGTGTTTAGTGTTGAAACCTGTCAGAAAAATTGTCATTTTTTCAAAAGGTTATGTGAGTAATATAAAGATATTTGGAAATTTTCATATTCAGGGAGAGGGAAGTGGGAAGCCTGTTAGAATTGCTTGGTCAGCAACACTCTCATTTCCCTACAATAGCTGATAAAGCTGAATTAGGGAAATTATCCTTATTCAAAGCTCATTCAAGCAACTTATAAAGTGATTAAACCACCGCTCACTCATTTATTATTTCAGTATTCCCATTTATTTTTACTGAAATCCTAAAAAAAAATTACTGCCCAAAATATAGCTGTTTTATTTCTCATAATAATCTAGATTGATTTTACCGCCATAATATTTAAACACATTTTATTTCCTAAGGCATTAAACGTAGTTTAGTTAGCTGCACTAGAGTGCCTAGCATAAAGAAATGCTGGACATTTAGCTGAGACAAAAAGATTGCGGCTTTTTTGGATAATTATTTTATATTTTCCCCCCTTTCCACTCTAATTCAGTTTACATATACATAGGAAATTCAATGATAACCAAAAGGATATAATTTTAATCTATTGAATTTGAGATATTTATCTCTAGAATTCAGTAAAGATCTAATGCTGATCTACTTCCATAGAGACTTGGATTTATACTAGGCCAGTTCGTTAAATCTCCCCTGGAGAAGAAGTCAGAGCAGCCAGTGGAGTTACTCAGGTGTTCTACAGTCTGCTTCTTATTTAGGCAATTTGGAGCTATGTCCTCCATGATGACACTTTTCATTCACAATAAGTACAAAAGAGAATAGAGTTTACTGTTGTGAATTCTGACATCAAAATCCGAAGAATTAATCTCCAAATTTATTCCAAATTCTGGACACAAATGCTGCTCGGTTTATAAGAATAAGATATATCAGTTTTGCTGAAGGATTCCCCATCAGATACAGAAAGCTAATAAGAGATATTTCTCTGCTATTTCCTAATAATTACACAATACTAGGTTCCTTACAGTCAGCTAAATTGCTCATGTGAATTTTAAAATTTGAGCTTTTGGGCTTCAATTCTATTTTTGGGCTTCAATTCTATTTTTGGGCTTTCATTTCTTACACACACAGCTTTTAACATGACCTATGGCTCTGAAAAGTCTTCTAGAGGTGCCATGAAGAAAATCATCAGAATTCTTCTGCTTTGAAAAAGAATTTTCAGAATTTTTATTAAAAATTTCCTAAGCAATGTTTTATACACTGAAGATATGTGAGTGTTCGGGGGACACAGTATTTTTAAAGGCTGCTATTCCTCCTTCAATTGTATTGATAGAGCAGTATTACTATTAAATTGGTTATGTCAATGTACAATCAGATTTGTGTCAGGGATCAAAGATATTCTTGCAGTTTTAGCTGAAGTAGTATCTATCTGTCATGCATGGTCTTCAAGATTTTGGCATTATACTGATAGAATTTAACAAAACTTTCTCACTCTTCTGTTCTTGGAAGAAAATAAAAAAACCTATTTTAAATACTTTTGTTTGTTTTTAGCAATTCTTATCTTTTTTTCATAAAACTTTTAAACAAACTATATTCATAGAATAAAAACTGAAGAAAACCTAACTAGTCTCTAATCACAAAAATACTATATTATCTGTAAGATTCTTCTACGAACACCAGAGGTAGATATCGTTCTTTAAATGACCTACTAAAATCTGTAAAGCTAAATCATTTATAAATTAATATAGCTAAATTCAACTTATATTCATCTTTGAAGTGTGCTGTTTTTATTTGAGATCTGAAGGAAGACTTCATCTGAAAGCTTGTTCTGTTTTCCACCTGAAAGCCTTTGTTCTCTTTTCCAAACAAAATTGTTTATAAGGAATTACCCAAGGAAAAGACAGAATACCTTCTGGCCAGAAATTTTAGGCTTCAAAAGATTTTTTTTTTGTGATGATGTAACAGCCATGAAATTGTAATCTACGGAACCAGTGCAAGAACACAGGAAAAGCCTTCCTGGACCAGACCAAGGGTTAGTGTCATTCTTTCTCCAACAGGAAGCCATAGGTGTGCATTTAGGAAAGACAATAAAGAACATATCAAACAGACATGACCCTTCCCCTTGGACTGAATAGATTTGACTACTTAGTACCCTCCAGAGGATCTTTTTGTAAAGAACTTGTCCACTAGCTGTCATTTTGCATATTATTTGACCAAATTAGTCTTTGATCTGCCCCCTACAACCTCCCCACCCCAAAAAGCAGCAGAGAGGCAGCTGTCATTACAACAGATATAAGAGTTGTATGTATTACTCAAGGTCTGTCAGAATAAAGAGTAGAGGAAAAGACAAGTGAGGGCTTTATCAGAAGCACTAACTTCATTCCTGCATCTTATATTGAATAGAGGCCAGGATTTAGTAATGACTCTCCATATAGTGTCCAGCTCTTAACTTCTGTGTGCTGAAAAGTCAATGAATTTCCCTTGTAAATGCTTTAGCTATGGAAAGACATAAGGAATAAAGCCATAGGAAGCACATCATAGAGTACTGACGGCTAGTTTGCATTGCAAAATCTAGAGAGTGTAAAGATGACCTTAAATATATAGTCAATTTTCTATCTCTATTATTTCTGCTCATTCTCTCCTTGCAAAACATTGTTTTCATGGCTACATTTCTGATGTCAAAACCATTAAACTGCAGGTTTTTTCATATGCCGATACAGAACTGATTTGCTTATGAACCTTGGCAGAACTGGCTGTTGGACAAGACTTTTCCAAGAGTCATCATCAATTGAGGAGTAGATGCAAATAAAAACTAGCTCAATGGGGACGGCAGTTATGTGTTCAGACTATGGGTTAGCAACTTTTTTTTTAAATGAGAGTGATTTCTAGACCGTAGGTATTTACAGCTCAGGAGAGGAGAGCATAAACTCAACCAAAGACCAACAGCAAGAGCCTCTGAATATTGCAAGTTGATGTGGATTGCTCCATAATGACATGTTTGGCAAATGCTTTCTGTTCCGCGTTCCGTGCCCTGCGCCCCCCCCCCCCCCCC
>VWZK01016060.1:28310-65879 GCA_013396935.1 Baryphthengus martii
CCCCCCCCGAAAATCGCAATGTTTTCTTTGTTATCACAGATTACAGACATTGATTATGACACCAGTTTATGTAAATTCCTATGAACTACATACATTAAAAGATGGAATAATGAATATTCCAGGTGTTCATAGAATACCTGTAACTGTGCTAACAGTCTTTGATAACAAAATTTTAAGTACTGCTGTTAATGCTACAGTAAATAGTAGGCATACATTATATAAAACACCATGTTCCAGAAGGCATTTTACCAAAGAGTTATTTAATCTGTAGAAAAAATAAACTGTGGGAAATCCTTTTCAATTACCACACTAGTAATATTTCCCATTGCTTTTCAAAAGATAGCAACATTTTCCCCATTTTTGGGGCTGCCACATCACCAGCATAAGTAGTCATTATTCCATTTAAGTGAAAGGTGAATTAGTAAAAGGAAATGACACATCCAGAGACTGCAGCTGTGAGCTTTGACTTACTCCTACTCATTCTATTCACTCCATTTTGACCTTCAAATAATGCATTTCCACAACCAAAACAGGTATGGATTCCAGTTTTCACCAAGTGCACAGCATGAATGACAAGTTTAAAATGCAGAATAAAGTCATATAACTAATATCTCGGTCTAAGTAAGATCATAATCTTGTATCACTTTAAAATCTGAGCACTTTCCTAGAGACAATTCACACACAAAAAAAAAATTAAATAAATAAAAAAATCACTAAAACTAGACCTGCAAAATTATCCAGATAACTCTGAACTAGAGAAGGGGAAGCTTCCTGGACATAAAAGGAAAAAGCTTCTCTGGAAGAAAGGAACAAGCATAATAAAAGAAACTCTTTCTTTCCGTGCTTTGTTGAGATTTCATGACAAAAATTTTGTCCTTGTGAACATTTGTTTCAGTTGACTTGCAAAAATGCAGTTTGTTAAATACTAATAATGGTTCTAGAAAGCTGTATGTTACTGGAGGAGAGAGAAGAAGTAGTAGGCAAAGTTTAAGATCAGAGTGGCCACAGCAGTGTAATTTGTAGAACTCCAGGGCATGTTTTGCCTGTTATCCATTACCTGCCTTAAACTTTTGTTTCCTTGCTTACGAGGATTTCAGTGCCAGTGGCTGCCTGTACAGTCAAAAGATATGTGTGGAAATCCTTATGATTTCTTGAAATGGGAATCCACTTTCTCACATGGAAGAGAAAGAAACACCCTAGAGCAAGCAGCAGAAATTATTACCTTGCCAGCGAAGTATGTTCCATTGATTTCTCCAGTAGCTTTTTCTCTAAGGATTATCTCTCAACAAAGCTCCCTTAGCACAGTGACACATGGTCATTCTTTGTACCCATTTTGCCATACCCAGTGCCTTCTAACAAATTTGAAGTGCACTAATAGAAACCAACCCTCAGATGGAGCTTCACATCATCTGAACTCCGCCCTCCGACTGTTATTGTTTGCTGCTGGGGAACAGTTACAGGAAGGAGTAACATCAGTCAGGGGAAAGCAAACTTACTAGATCTGTTTGGAGGCCACCACCATACCAATCAGCTAACAACTTCCAACAGAAAGAAAGAAATAAAGAGTGAAGAATAAGTAATTTCTTCTTTATATTTCTAAAGATGCTCTGTTTGTTCAGACTTCTTGATTTTCTTTGTGCTTCCTTTGTTCTTTTTTTTTTTCCTTAAAATAAAAATTATTCTGAATAAAAGTCAGTCAGTTTGTTAATTGGGTACAGAAAAAAGAACATTCATGTGTTTCCTTAAATATCTGTACATGTTGCTTTAAGTAATTCTTAAGTTACTTGAAAGAAGTCCAGCCAGCATCTAGACAGAAAAGAAAGTGCTTTCTCCATTACCATACATCTCTTACAATTTATCAGAATGACCTATCTGGATATTTTTCACCATTATTTCCATGTGACTGTTCTGGTGGATGCTGCAAAAGTGTTAAAAAAATGTGATGTATTCCCAGACTTTATTAATAGAAAATTACTGCACAATACTGTAACTGATCATGATTCATACATTCAATCAAAGAACTGACTAACTTTGTTTTCAGTGTGAATGCTGAGAGACGTGTTTGGAAAAAAAAAAATCCAAGAATTCTGACCGCCTGAGGAGTACATTCTGTTCTTTTTGTTTGGTTTTTTTTTTGGTTCTGAGAGTATCTATGTATTTCCTCTGAATACTGATACAATATTGACCGGTGTTCTACTGCGTAGTATTTAAATCATAGTTAATTCACAGTGTTTAATATATTTTCATCCAAGTTATAAATACATTTTTTTCCTCTGAATCCAGCCATCTCACTTTCGGAAGTCATTGCATCACCTTTTAACTACCACAGAATGTTAGAACTAGAAGGGATAAAAGTTAGTTGCTTATCAAAGCATGTGTGTGTGTGTGGTATTTCACAGATCACTGAAACAACTTCACATAGACAGCGAATGGAGGGGAAAAAATTCTCCAAAGATTTTAAATTTTAAATTACTCTGGTTTTAATGGTTTAAATACAACTTTCAGTGATACTTGAGGTATCTGGTATCGCAAGTCAATATTCTGAATGGTGGTAAAGTTTCATTCTCATTTGTTTAGAGCATGTACAAAAATACTCACTTTAACTGGAATTTAGAGGTGCAAGGAGAGTTTCACCATCACCTAAAAAATTATCCGTAGTCCTCTGCCACAGAGCACCTGGCATGTCCTGCAATTTATCACCACAAACACCTTTTTTTAGTTCTTCTGCAGTGAATCATGTTATGTTTTGTATTCTGCAGAACAGGGGAAATAGTTTCAGTCTAGCGAAGACTGTTTGACTACTACTTCCAAAGTATCTTTAAAAAATATATATGTTATGATATAAAAGTTGAAGCATCAACCAGGCTGAGTTGCCTGTGACTTTCCTTACCCTTTCTGGTTACTTACTAAGTGCTACAATGAAAGGTTCCCCAAGACCCATGAGGTTCCAAGAATGAGTCAGGGCCTGAACATCCAATGACTACAGAAAGGAACTCTGCTTGAAATGGGTGTTTTAAGCATTCCTACTGATTCTATTCCCTTCATTGAAAAGAAAAATATGTATTTTCTTTTTGCCTCAGAACATATGCTTTGCCAGAAAAGCCGAAGACCTTCAAGGGGTTATTTTCTCAACTCATTCGCTAACACACTTCCGTATTAACACTGTGAATGATCACAGTCCATTTTAATGTAAAATAGAATATGCAACATAAGCCACTACTGAAGGTAATTTAGCCTGCTACAGTTTATTTTAAGAGGAAGCAGAGACACTCACATATAACCCATATGTCTAGAAAAGCAACACACATAAGTTGAACAAGTTATACAAGCTGGCCTGTCTTGTACTTAATTTGCAAAAAAAAAGTTACAATCTAACTCAGAATCCTGTGTTTCTTATAATAACATCTTTAGCAAGAGAATGCCCACAATGACCCAAAGACAAACTTCTAGAATAGTGAATGTTTTAGGGAAAAAAAACCAAAATAAATCCAGATTCCTGTGCAATCTGTGTTCATAATGCAAAACAACTTCTACACTCTGATTGAGCATGAACTCTTAATGACACCTCCTCTACAACAAAGTAAATAAACAAAGTCATCTCAAAGAGGTCTTGATCCCCCTGGTATTATCTTTTATAGGTAGAATGGTACTGCTCAGCAAATACGTCCTGTAAAACATGCTGTCTCTATAAAATCTGTATAATCCTTTCTAGGCTGAATTGCCCCTGGCGAAGAAGTGTGGGAAAATGACCTCAAGCAACTGTGCCACTGGGATCTGTCATCATTTGACTACAACCTAATAAAATTTCAGTCTAAGGCAAATTTTCATTAATTTTATGGCTCCTAAAAGACTAATATAATACATTTAACTTTAAAGTTTATACCTATGCTTGCTGAGCTAAATCTTTAATTGTAGCCCAAATCAGCCAAGCACTTAAACAGATGCTTTATTTTTGAGGACTTCATTCTCCTGACTTTGATGGGTCTATACAAGTGCTTAACATCAGGAATCTGCTTCATTGTTTTGCAGGATTTACACTGAGAGCTTCTATTGCTTTGAAGATCCACCCTTTCCTAGGGGTGGGGTTTAGCGTGAGGTTTTTTTTGTTGTTTGGTTTTTGGTTTGCTTTTTTGTTGTGCTTTTTGCTTTTTGTTCTTTAGTAAGGAAAATAGAGTAAGGCAGAAATATAAATGGAAGACTAAACTAAGAATAACAACAGCTTTCTTACCTTTCTAAAATTATAACTGATGTGAAGTTGCTGGGTACTTCCTACTTAAACCTCACAGTTGATGCAACCTAGACCTTTACTTGTAAAGTAATCAGCTTTTAATTAAGCCAATGAGTTTTTCATAGTACCCTAATGCCTGTAATAATTGTTATGATTCTATTATTTTCTTTGTTAAACACATTTGGAGTTTTAAATGACAGGAAGTCAAGCTAGCAATTTGTAAAGATGTGTGAATAAGGAAATTGCTCTATTCATATGTTCATAATGAACAGAGAGATAACATAATAATGCTTTGTATTCTCTCACCCTCCAACAAGAGGAAAGAAAAGCAAAGGAGGTGGCCTGGATAATTTCCTGAAACCCTCCCTTTGTTGTTAAGCCTTTTTAGCAGTTTCTATTCAGGAATGCAAAGGGAAGAAAAAAAAAAATCATCCAAAACCAAGCTTTGAACATACCGCTTTAGTGACACAGCTTCCAAGAATGAAAAAAAGCTCATTCATTAGAAGAAAATGCTGGAAAAAAGCCAATGCACAACCACACACATTGCTCCAGTCGTTCGGCACCACATCACAGCACTGCTACTCCATTTAACGTGCTACTGCTAAAATATGTGCAAACACAAGTTGGTCCAGCATTAAATTACACCTTATGTCAATCTCTTTGGCTATGTCAACAACGTAAACAAAAAACTTTAAGACACTGTTCCAGAAACTCACTGTCTAGCTTAGCAGTGGGGAAGCAAAGGGCACAGGTGCTACCGAGAGTTGCTACTTTTGTTTGATGTTAAAGATTTCATAGGCACTTCTGACAAAGGACATGAAGGAGGGAAGAGAGAACCCCAGGGGCATTGGCACCGTTATTTTTCTTTTCCCAGATTTCAGAGCAAGTTGTAGACCCATAATCGCAGAAGGAGCTCAGCTATTTCACTACCCTTGCACCGTTTCTCCTCACCTAAAGAGCTAAAACTGCCCTTTCTGCCTTATTTTTCACAGATTCTTCAAACACTACTAAGCAGATATTTAGATGAGGGAGGGAAATCACTTTTTAGTACACAAATACATTGTTCACTTAGTTAAAGAGATTTTGCAACCGCATATTATTATTCTAGCAAGCTCCTTGGTGTTTTTTCCCATTGTTTATAGATAAACCGTAATGCTTAAACGTTGCTACTAATTATGTCTAAAGTTCTGAACAGCAGATACATGAACATATATTCATGCAAATTTGCTCACTTTAAGTGTTGTTCGTCTTCCAAGCTCTGTCAAAATTTCTATCTGAGCCTGAAGAATTCTTTAAAGAATCAGCAGTGAGACACCTTAGCACACCCAGTTTCCTGGAACCATATCTCAGTGATCTACTCTTTATAATTGTATGTCCCCCAGCTTTCCTACCTCCCTTTAAAACAGGTTATTTATAAGTTTACTTTTGCAAATCAGATGATTTGTTAGAAAGGTTTGGAAACGTGGCTCTATATCCAAGTCTTCTCTCCTCCAAGCTAAACAGAATTACATCTCTCAGCCTTTCATTCTAAGAGCTCCTGTCTCCTAATCATCTTTGTAGCCACCACTGGACTCTCTCCAGTCTAGTTCCCTGACTCCCTCAGATTGGGGAGCCCAGAACTGGACACAACACGTGGCCTCATCAGGGCAGGGCAGAGCAGAGAGAGAGAACCACCTACCCTGATCTGCTGGTCACACTGTTCTTAATGCACCCCAGGATGCTGTTGGCCTTCTTGCCTACAAGACTCATGGTTAAGCTGTTTTCCAGCAGTTCAACCCCTAACCTGTACTGGTACAGGGGGTTATTCTTCCCTAGGTGCAGGACTCTATACACTTGCCCTTGTCGAACTCATATATTTAAAAATAAGTACTAAATTACATTTACAGAGCGCAAATCAAACTCCCTCCTCCACCTTTAGAATGTAAAATGTATTTATACCAAAAAAACATTTATCATATCATTTCAGTAACACAATTCATAAAAAGACATGAATGGACTTGACTCATCTCATCTCAATGAGGCATATCACAAAACGATCCATGGCCCCGATCCCCTCAGAAATTTCAAAGACTCTTGGGTGTAAAAAGGGTTTAAATACAAAATACCATTTGTGGTAAAACACACAAAACATTTGGTTTCTCTTTAGGCAATTATATAGGGACCAGACTGAAAAAACTATGATAGCAGAAATACACTCCAAACGGAACATGTTGGGAGATTTGTATGTTCGAGAACTTGCTACATTTGGCAGCACTTTTGGATAATTTAATTGTTTATGTTGCCAGGGGATTCAAGCAGTTTGGTTTTCATTTGTTTGCTGATCTTTGTATTTTGTTTCATTTCTGGCTTGGTGTCCTTAAATTATTTTCTTTGTGTGTGTGTTTTGCTTTGTTTTTAAATCTTAAAACATAGTAGTTTGACTATAACCTTCCTTTTGCTTGTGAATATATTTTACACAGAATTATAGAATGGTAGAGGTTGGAAGGGATCTCTGGAGATTCTCAAGTCCAACCCCAACATCCCTTCTTAAACCTGTAATTCAAAACCCTTTTAGCCTGTCTGTATCAAAGCCAGGCTTCTTAACGGCAAACCATTTCCAGCACACTGGAAGCAAAATTTTTCAGTGTTTTCTGTGTGAATTTCAAGAGCCATTTCAAAATTGTAGATGCAATTTGGATTTGCTTGAAGTAGGGATGCTAAGACATGGAGCTACGAAACACTTTTCAGTAAAGTGTTCAGCTAAATGCTTTTATTTAAAGGGACAAAGCGGGCACATTTATCACAAAACTTTTGTGATGAATGAGGCTCTTCAATAGCTTAACACGTGTTGTGTGCAGAAGAACTTAATTCAATCTGCTTGATATGTTTTTACCAACAGAGAGTATGCCCAAGCACCCATGGAGGAAGGGAGAGTCTGGAAAGGTTAGTGTCATTGTTATTCATTAA
This sequence comes from Baryphthengus martii, assembly GCA_013396935.1. Taxonomy (NCBI): domain Eukaryota; kingdom Metazoa; phylum Chordata; class Aves; order Coraciiformes; family Momotidae; genus Baryphthengus; species Baryphthengus martii. The sequence goes on from VWZK01016060.1 coordinate 35,485, forward strand.
TTTAGTATGAAACAGCCAAAAAAAAAAAAAAAGATTAATTTACAGGTAAATTCTCTGAGTCTCCAAATAAAGGGAAAATACACACATTTGCTCTGCTTTTGAAGCGTAATTCCCACATTTAAATGTACATCTGTATGCAGTAGTTGTATGAAATTCCACTTTCTACATAGAATATTTGTCTGTTTCTCACCACCCTAACCGGTAAAATACTAATTTTCCCCAAGTTGGGTTTGTTTTGCCTGTGATAGTGATTGGCAAGGGATCTCTCCCTCTTTCTACCCATGAGCTTTTTTTCCATCTTATTTTCTCCTCTGGTCCTACTGAGGAGGGGGGATATGAGCAAGCAACCTGGCGGGTGTCTGACAGCCAGCCAAGATTAACACACCACAAGTAGACTTCAGCTTTATTTAACCTGCAGTTCATTTGATGCCTCCAAAATAATGAAGCCAAAGGAAAAAGAAAAATTTTACGTAGAAGAAAACAACAAGTTATCCTCATGGATTTGGTTGATTAACATTTTCTCTTGCCTGAGAGCTAAGATTTGTATCCAAACATTCTACTGGAAAGATAAAAGTTCAATTTGTTTTCAGTTATGCATCTTCTCAAATGAAATCTGTGACAATTTTAACCAGTACTGCCATATTTATGCAGCTGGAATACTAAATGAGCAATGTAAATGTACGAAGTATTTAAATATCTTTAAAACATACATAAGATTCAAAGGAGTGGCTACGTAATGTTTCCTATAAACTACAACAGCTTTATACATACAGCTTTGAACAAAGAACACTCTTCAGCTACAGTCTTTGCACCCATGTTCTATTTTGGCCTTCGCAGTACTTTCTGCTCTGAAATGACAAAATTTGTTTTTCTATGTTATCACTTCTTTGGTTTTCAATAAATACTTTGCCTCAGTGCAAAGCAGGCACTGGTGCAAAGATCATTTCAAACTTTAAAATTAAGAAAAGCAGTTCTGTGGTTTCACCACCACCTTGTGCACAGATTCATTTCCTCTTATTTGGCTTGAACCTCGTTCTTGCTGGTTTCATTTAATGTCCCTAATTCTTTTCACCTATTTCTAGACACACAATTTTATGAATTTCAGTTTTAGATCCACACTGATCTCTGTTCTAGGATGAAAACTACTCGTGGCACCTCAAACAACCAATCCAAGAAGTTCAAGCAGGATTTAACCCTGAATTTAGCTAGCAGCATGAAGAAAAAGTATGGTTTGGCTTTGTTTTTCCCCTCTCCTATATAATTTTCTTATATTTCTTTCTCCATCCTACAGTAAGAAATTCAAAGAAATTTACTGCTGCTATTGGGATAGCTAACTCTTCATATTTACTTAGAATAAAGTAATCTTCTCTTCTCTGCAAATATTTTAGCTTAAGTTTTACCCACGCAAGCAATTTTTTCTGCTTTGCGTGGTAAATACACAGTGATGTATTTTGACCTTAGCAAAAATAATCAAAGATAGCAATAAAAAAAATACACTATACGTGGTAAAGTCCCAAAGATCTCAAACCTCAGTATGGATATTAAAGCTATTATGTTTTCAATTACTCAAAGATCAGTCTCTTCTTACTGTCACCAATGTATTTTGGGGGTACCCATTCCCTGGCAGACTGGCGAGTGCTGCATGTTTCCTGTGGTTATGTCCTGAGACATCCCTTGAGTCTTCATACTATGATGCAGCCACAGGCGTAAACTGTACTGATACTTTTTATTTACTTCCCTTAGAGGCCTGGGAAAAGACAACCATATCCCAATAGGCACTTGACGACAGTATAATCACTCAAAGTACTGGTGATCTACTTTGATTAAACATTTCATCCCTCAATTCAATTCCACAATACAGTACAAAAAAAAAAAAAAAATCACTGNAAAAAAAAAAAAAATAAAAAAAAAATCACTGCTATGAGCCTCAGCGACAAGTAGACAGCTGGTTGGGATGTTTTCTTTCTATCAGCCCTAATGCCAGAACAATGTCTTGTTTTTAGTGGTGATTCAAAGCGCCACTAGAACCCTATCAACCAGTTGAATTCACTGAATTCATAGCTGAGCAGTTTCAGCATCCAAACCTTAAATTACTTCTAACGGTCTTTTGTAGATTTATTCCACCAGGATGGTGATTTTCTTGAGGTGTCTGGGAAAGACAAATGGCAGTGCTACCGAGGTACATTTCATCACTGGAGAGTCCTCGTAAGTATGAGCTTTTAAAGATTAAGAAATAGTAGATCACTCGAAAGTATGTTTAAGTTGAACATTTGAATAGCTTCACTGACTGATACTGGGATTATTTTTCTGCTGTTATTTTGTTCACATCCTTTGCCAAATTGGTGCCATTGCCTTCACAAATTTGTAGATTTTGTTTTATGGCTGTTCTTACTGCAACATCCAAACACCTTCACATAAAGTAGTATTTCCCTGTAACTACCTTATCAACTAAGAAGACAGACAATCTTAAGAGTATTTATACTGTGCATTATTCACAATCCACATTGACTAGATCTCCTATCTCCTTACCATGTTGTGCAAAGCCTCACAGAAATACTGAGTTGGCTTCTGCAGTAAAGCTAATACCTTTTTAAAAGGAAGCTGTCCCAAAAGTTAGCCTTAGAGAGGCTGACACTGCCTTGGATCCAACCACCTCACATTCCCCAGTGGGGATACAGAAACAGGCTGAGCTGCAGGCTAAATATCATCCACAGTCATTTCCCAAACTGCACAGAGAAAAGAAATTGAGGTCACAAAATTGTGGTCAAACCCACAAATGTAAACAGCTTAGACATGCTTGAAGCTTTATATGGAAATACATTCTAAATTTATAGCGCATTTATCCAATGTCTATCATTCTAAAACACAAGTTGGCACTTGGCTTTAGGTAAGGTGGCAATGTTATTAAATGCTGCCCTGCCCACATAGCGAGGACAGGGAAGTTTCCCAGCAGAGGCAGCCCTTGGGATCTTTGGTTGCCACCTGAACAGGGAAGGGCTCAGCAGAGAGTCCAGGGTGTACAAAGTCACTGTGTGATGGCTGGAGAAAGACGAAACCTCTTCTGCCTGCCTGAGCTGCCTCTGCAGACGCAGAAAATCTGAGGTTTTGTCTCTTTGTCATTACAGCTGAGTTGTAATATAAGTTAAACTATTTACATCGCATTAAGACAGAATCATTTCTGATAACTGATCTGGAGGTAGAATAGGGATCTAGAGGGATGCATCAGTGCTGAAGAGAGTTTATAAAAAAAATCTTGTTTTGAGTGAAATGTCGCTGTCCGCTAACAGATACTCAAGACTAACTCCTGCAGGAAATAAGAACTGAGGTTTTTGTTATTATACAGAGAACAAAAGTGAAATGTTCAGACTGAGTTTAGTGTTCAGTGTGCTCCCTCACAGGGGAGCAGAGAACAGAATTAGAAGGGATTAAGACCCAGCAGCAAGCTAAGAAACATCTGCCTATTTATTACTTCTGTGACAGAAGCCCTCTTACCTACTCTGGACATAATTAAATTTCTGGTATCTTCGAGTTACCAAAATAAATATCTTTCCCTGTTGTTGAGTTTATTGGCTGGTGATCCACACTGAAATCCATTGCTCTCTGCTGTATCTCATTCATCTTCATGTTTTGATTCAGGAATTTCCCGTTGAGTACATATCTCAACCTATAAGCAATCTACTTCTTATTTCATTCCTTTTATATGAGGACATCTTGCAATTTTTTAACTTACAGCTTTACAAAAGTCAGAGTTCAATTTCCATGTCAATAAATAAGAATTGTTCTACAAAGGCCACTACATTCCCTTGTAGCAACCTTTTTTTGGCAACTGTACATGTAAAAACTGATCACGGCCATTTACCCTAATAGACTTGCCAATTATGATATTTTCTGCTTCATAAGAAATAGTGAAGGGATTTGTCCTCATTTGTATCTATTCAGTCAGCCTCTTAATTGCTGTGGAACATCTTTCATTGAATGGGAAGTTTGTAATAGCTCTGCAGAACAGGATTTTTTCCCAAGAGCAACATATATCTTTCTACTTTTTTCTTCTTTTAATACTTTACCTTATCAAAGAATTTATGGGCAAACAGTAAAATCCCAGTAAAAGTAGCAATTCTATAAATTCATATCTCCAGAATACCAGTAGTCTATAAGCAGAAGTCCGTAAGTTGGACCACTAAAACCCCTGATACTCAAAAATTCATTTGTCCAGGCCTGCAATATGGATGACAAAGAAGAAATTTCAAAGTTTAACCAAGGTTTGGTGGTCTAGAACTAGAATTCAGGTTCTGAAGCATCTGTAGACACAATTTCAACATTGCAGGTTACCACATTTCTAAAACTTCATAAGTATTTTAGAGACAAATGAAATATGGCCTTGTATATTTTCAAATTTCTTATTTTGTCTTCTTGCTACTATTCTACTACTCCAGCTTTAATCAAAGCAGCATTACTTCTGTTTATCTTATTGCTAATTTAGCCAGTTTACATCTCACCTTCCTAGTATATAAATTTATATTCAGTGTCCTACTTCAGCAAGTTAAATAACAGAATGTAAATGTATTACATATCTGCATATATATTTAAGATGCATGTATATTACCAGTAACATGTACCCACAAGAACATTATCACCAAATTCAGTCACCGTTGCACATACTCTGCTCATATTCTCTATCTCATATTACAGGAAATCAACACTACCAAAGGAGTACTTCCATCTCTTGATGGATTTCTAGCATCCCAAGAGACCTTTCCATTACAACTGGTCATTGCTAGAACACAGACTATACTTTTTACAATCAAAACACAAACATGGCATTGATTTCACAGGAATGCATCTTAACAGCATTACAGAAAATAAAAATGAAATTAATAAAAATATTTCAGAAAAAAATTAAAATTACAGAAATCATATTCCTGAGTGAATAGTTAAGGGAGGAAGGGGTAATTAACAGGGACAATCACGCAGATGACATTTCAGTAAGGAACTTTGGCTATAGGAAAAAGAACAAACCCACAGACTTCAGGTTTTTTCCGCACCTTCCTACCTATGTAAGTAGAGACCAGTGAACGTTTCACATTATTTGTTCCTTGATGCCTGTTCCTGTTCTGACGCCATACTTTATCTCCTTCTCACTGCCTTTGTGGGCACAGACACCATTACTACTCTTCATTCATAAGGACGATACATATTCAGAGTGAAATAAAACACTGTTCATTTGACTCACAAGAAGAAACATATTTTCTAATTGTTACTTTTTTTATATATATATAGAGAGAGAGAGAGGGAGGCTGTGAAAATCTACGATGTGGTGAGCAATTCAGGCTAGGTTAACAACAATTAGCAACTAAAAAGCACTACTTTTTTCTTCCAGCCTGTCATCAGCTGTATCAACCTGCACCTTGGCCTGGAATTTTCAAGGGTGGAGCCACAGCATTAAGTGGAAAATATTTCCTCTTTCATTGAGATACAAAAGCAACAACGGCAATTTTTTCATTAACAGCACAACACAATTTCACATTCCAAAATTATACTTCAAGTCCAACTAAGTTGATTGTAAAGTGACCATTTAAAAAGCACTTATTGGAATATCAAGAGCATCATTCAAAAATCAATCATTTTCAAGGTAATAGCTCATTAAATCATAGCTCTGAAAAGACAACTAAGCAAACAAGTTGTGGAGACATTTCGTTCTTTCACAAAAGATGAATTTCATCACTGTAAGCACCTGTCCTTTACCACTTCTCTCATACTTGCTTGTAATTCAGTTCTGGAAGCTACAGCTGCCAAAACACTTTTGGTAGTCTGGAAGGGAGCACTTGATTGAAAATTGAGGTTGCATCAGCTTTTAAATAATGTTGAAAAGTAGGACAGATGTACTTACTCCAGTACTAGTCAGAGCAGCACTGCTATTATGGGAACACTCACTGAATAAATGTTTCTGTAACTAAATTTCAATCAAGCTGCAAGTATTCCACTTCCTATGGATTTCCACAGGTTAACGAATCAATATCCTGGAAATGATAATATATATTCTTGATATATATTATGATACATATGTTCTTGTCAGTATATGTACTGAATCACAAAGCCATCTTTAACCAGTTCCATTTGATGGCAATCACAACAATAACCTATTACTTCAGTGACTTCTCCCAGTGTTAGCCTATGACAATGCATATTTTTCATGCCTGATGATTCATTACAGAAATGTCACAGAGTATGTGGGAAAGACGACATTTACAAAAAGCCACACTGCCTGGCTTGCGATTCAGAACCGTTTCCTTGGAAGTACTGCAGAAGAAAATGTGGTGTTAGATTTAAAGATCGATTTAAGCGATTATTTTCTGCAGTAACTGCTTTCTCATAAGCTTAGTGAGATATATGCTTAAAATGAAAACAAGGTAGCTTGAGAAGCAACAGGAAAAAATATAATAAAAACTTATTCTCCATCTCCTGGAAAAGTATTCTTATTTTTGTAACGTGAAGCATCTCTGAAGGTAGTGAAATAGCCTCCACCAACGTCAGAATTTCATTTTGAAGTTTGTTCTGAAAAGACTTTCTTCTAAAAAAGGGTGTTCCTAAGAACTGAAAGGCATCAAAATGCACTTTCAACATGCACTTTATTTCTACATCCATTACATTTGTCAAGAGAAATAAATCCTCATTAGAACTATATTTGAACTGCAAAACTGCTAAGAGATTAAATTTCCACTTTTGTAAAGCAAAGTAACAAATGAATTTATTTCATCATTCTTTTGCCTTCATTCCCGTATTTTTCCATGTCTGATATATTGTCTATAGGAGAGCAGAACTAAATGCACAAGCACACTTCTATTAAGGCTATCCTCCTGCTAAAGGGCAGCTATAAGCCGTAAAGCTATTATTTCTCCTATGAAAATGAAAGTAGCTCGCTCGCTCTGAGTGAAAAAGAATTTTAAGCCCAGATCCTTCAAACTCACTGCTCTTGTTATGAATGGAAGCAATATATCTGCACCCAAAGAAGCTACAATTTATAACACACATCTGCTCAATTCTTTGGTGCTGTTTTACATACGGATACTGGTTCGCAATGGACAGGTTTGTCAGGAGAACACAACAGATTATGGGTAAATTCGTTATCAAGCAGATTAGTGCCCTTATACAAGTTAAAGTCCAGCTCTATCCTTTAATTCATCCATATTATATTTGTAAGAGATCTGAGAAGCAGGATTTTTGTTTTATTTAATGTAAGTAAAAGAATGCACCAAATGTATCAGACACCTTCACTAAAATTCCTATGCACTTTTCCTACCTACAGCATCAATATTAAATATATGCTTATTTTGAGTGTACTTGCAAATTTTTCTTTTTTTTTTTTTTTAAACTAGCAGACCTAACGTAGTGTCTATCACACAGAATAAAGATTGCTCAGAGGCACCGTAGAGAAAAACTGAGTTTGGAATAAGCAGAAGAGGGCAGCATCTTACCACGTTTTAAAGGCTACAGATTCGGCTTCCTAAAGTTGAGACATTTTAACAGCATTTTTTTGTTGAATGTTAATTTTGTTCAAAGATGACCTACATTGCTTCAAAATTTCCCTTTTGTTAACTCACAACATATCACCTTGCTAGTTAGGTATTTGAGGAAAAAAAAAAAATCCTCTATAAGCTAATTACTGATAACAGTTGATAACATTTGCAAAAGCAAAGTAACTTTCCTTCATGCATCCAGCCACAGCTCCCATTTTACTTACTTAACATGAGATTTCTAAATGGAGAAAGGTCTGAAAGCTCCCAAGCTTCATCACACAGCTCCTTCTAGTACTTAAGCAATTACTTAAAATCATAAATGGAGAACATGTTAAGACCCATACGTGACAAGTACAACTATAATAGTCAAACACTTCTGAGTAATGCAACTCACATGACAGTGCTATACTCCTAAAAAAGCTACAGTTCTGTATTCAGAAACATCATCTAGAGAAGGTACACCTATGAATGTTTCTAATTGTTATATATTGCATTAAATACACAGGTTTTTAAACAAACTTTGTTAGTCACTGAGGTTAGTAAGTAAAATAAGAGTTTTGTCGACTTTCAACAGAATCTCAAATAATGGTTTACAGAACTGATAATACCCAGACTATTTTTCTAAAGATAAATATTGATCAATCTTTGTAACATTTTTAAGATTTCATCTATTCATTCATTCATAATATTTCATCTAAGATTTCTGTGCTATATGGCCATATTCCTCACAAACCCTGAACGGCCTCTAAAGTCATTCCCTCAGAATTTTAACTTCAGGTGCAAACGGTTGTGCTCCCTTTGAAGGACATCCATTACACTTTTTGGGAAAATTCTCTCATCTAATTTTATTTTCTCAATCCACATGCCCAAAGCTGTCTTACTATAAGAAGCCAGTTAGCCAGTGAATATTTACAAAAACAATAGAACAAAGAAATTTATGTTTCCTTCAAATGTAATTTTAATTTGAAGGAAATCAGAAAAATTATTTCATGTTTATAAATATTTCTACAACCAAGCAATGCATTTATGTCTCATATGCAGATGAATGTTTGCTTGGTATGTTTATAAAAGTGCTATTTGTTTAAAAAACATGAACTATGACAAACCTTAGGAAGCTGCACAGATGACCTCACATATGTCATATCAAATCACTTCCACGTAATCTGTGATATGTTGTGCAGTGAAGTTTTACATGAAATTTCTAGAACTGCATTTGAACAACTCAAACATTCTTAAAAACACAGGTACATATCTATTTTAATTTAATTTAAAATTTGTCTTTAATGAAGCCATTGTTTAAATAATAAATTAAAAATTTTTTACATTAAAAATGCTTGGTTTTTTTGTCCACAGCAATTATTTTAGATATAACAGCAATATACAACCATTATAAAGAGATACCTTCAGACTGCTTTAATAACAACATAAACGCTTTTTCAACTGTCAGTCATAACTTAAGTACATTCCACTCCTTATTGGCATCAGTTGAGAAAAGCTCTACACTAGCCCATGATATATTTCACACGCCATCTGCAAAGCACTGTGTAAGGCACAGCATGCCTCAACTCAGATGTTCCCTGACGGGGAGAAAGGCAGCTTTGAGTCACACTGGTCCAGTAAGTGCCAGAGAAGTGATAGTAAGCAACTGAGGTCACGATCCCAGTTTGAAAAGTGCCTGCAATTGTTCCCAGGCCCCATCTCCTGAGCTAATTCAGGTAGAACTGACCTCATCCCTCTGCCCCCACAGGTAAAACATGTAGACCAAAAGTTGTTTGGGTCCATACTTGACCATAAGAATCAAGCACTAACATCACCCGGTTTGCTTTTTGGGTTTTGTGCTTCCCCCACCCAAACAAGTGATTCTTCTTCTAAATTTTTTTCAGCATATTCTCAGTTTCTTCATATTTCTCTTTCAAAGCCCAAACCAGAGCCTGCAGTCTCTTCTTCCCTTCCACACCTCAACAGTTCCCATTTGTGTGCATCGTGGTCATACAAAAAGCACTTGGAATGAAGAGAAATTTTGTAATTTCTGAGAAATTTGTAATTGCAGAGAAAATCTTCAGACAGATAGACTGGACAGAGAGACCTACAGCGAGAGGGGAGGAGTCACACAAAACAAAAAACACACCCTGGCAGCAGAGGCAAAGTTCCATTAAGCACTTTCAGTGGAGAGCAGCATGGACCTGCCGGTGATCATTGGGTAAAACTTTGCCTTGGGCTCTTTTTGCAGACTTCCTATTTACACAATTTTAAGGTAATTGCAATGTATTATTTATCTTGTTCGAAACTTTTTGGATATTTATGTAACCAAGCCATCCAGTATGAATCACTTTTTCTAACTTCCATCTTTAATGGACTTGACCCCTGATCAAATACCCAGTAAGGACACAAATCTTTCAAATAGAGTAACTTGACTTGTTTGAATTAACAAGTAAATTAAAGCAAATGCAATTTGAATATGCAGTAACAGAGGGAAATATAGTTTTATACTTTATAACCTACACACACACACAAAAACAAAGAGTAAATTTTTGGTGGAATAAACCTCTGGTACAGAATTTCTTCTTAACATATAAGCCATGCATTTACACACACTGAGGGATAATTGATTAGTTGCTTCAAGAAGCAAAAATTTAAAAGTAATGAAGATGTGACATCCTTTTCACTATTCTTTTTCTGAGTTCTAAGTGATTCTTATTGAGAAACAACCACCAGATATTTCAATTACAGTAAAATATGGTATTAACAACTACTTTGTAATTGGAAAGCATTGATCTCTACAGAAAGGTGGTCTCAGAAGATAGGAATTTATCTCAGAATTCCATACCTGAGATCATGCAAGGCAGAAACAAGTGGTTTCCATAATGAACTACCTTATTATCTATTATTCATTTATTCTATGCCAAAATGCTTACATCTATCACTTGCTTAGTTTGTAGTATCCTTGCACATTCAAAGTTTCTGCTAACAATACAATTTTTTCTTGCTTTGTTTAGGGAGAAAGCTGTGTGCTGCTTTCTGTGTAAAACAGATGGACATAAAATGAGCAAGACACTAGACCAGTTCATCCTATGACTATACTTAAATATGTCCCAGAACTTTAATGAGTATCAAAGTGTCTGGGTTGTTGTCAAGATACTAAGACAGTTTGATAATTCCTTTTCTTTCATTTCCAGCCACTGGACCATTTTAAACACTCAGCAGCCAGAGGACCCGTTATCCCAGTACTTAATAGCCTCACTAATGCTAGGTGATGACGAGGTACTGACCTTTCCAGTGCCATCTGAGGGACGTTTCCAGACGAAGGACTCGAGAAATGGTTCAATTGGGATGAAATAGGAAAATACTGTTTCCTTTGTACCCAAGGGCAAGGCTGAAACTGGAACTAAAGCATCAGAGAGGCCTGTACCTGAAGTTTCCCAGGACTTGCATAACTAATAACCATGCTATGATTCTATATTGAAAATTTGCTGGTTTTTGCTTTCCACTTGGCATTCAAAATTCAGTATATGGTAATGTTTCTGTTAACAGAAGCAGTCTTTTTTTGACAGGTCATTTTTGTTTTTTTTTTCTTGATGTTTTAAATTTTTTTTAGCTCCAAGTTCATTGCATAATGTTCATAAATTTGTCACAGCTTAATGACTTCAATTATAATAGGGGCATTTTAGTTTTTAATACCCCTTCTGCTAGAGGCAGCATATGTACTTCCCCCCCCCCCATATTTTATTTATTTCACATCTGACATGTCTGGTAGCTATTATGGTTAGAATTTAACAAAATAAAATATTAAACAAGGACTGAGGATAAATAGTGGCTTAATTAAAAATAAAGCAAAGAAAACAGTATCTTAAGATGATTATAAATTCCAGTAGGTTTATAAATTATGATACAACTGATAATTACATCTGCTATAAGCTCTCGGTTAGAGTTAAAAGTATATTGAACATGGCCCTCTGGCTCTACAATGGAATGAGCTGCTCAGTCACCCTAGGGAAGTCTAAAAGCCCCTAACTTACATGCTTAATTTTCATGGTGTTGGGGGTTTTTTTAAATCATTTGTTTTGTCCAAACAATGAGATAAGTCCAAAACACGAGAATTACCACAAAACTTGTAGCACAATAACAGACTCAAACAGATAAAAAAAACCATCATACTGTCTCATCCCATTATTAAAAGGACTCCCCAAAAAGCACAAGAGATTGAGAAAATAATGCAACATTAACATATGGTAGATAAGGAGTCAAATAGCTAATAAGATCTCATGTGAAAAATCTTCTTGACCATACATGTTGTTCTCATTTCTTGCTTACAAAGCCACAGTTTTCATCAGGGCTGGAATCTTGGCATTTTCAAGGGCTTGCCCAAACCCCACAAAACCACCAAATTTCCTTTGCAGGATACGCAAGAACTACATCGAGTAAACTAAGCACTGTCTTTGTTTGGAAGAGTTTTATTTCAGATCGTTAACAAGGGACTCTGAAATCATTATGGCAAAAAAACTGAAATGTTCTTTTCTCCACCAATTCTGCATGGTAGGAAATTGTAGTCAGATGGATTTTTACTGTAGTATCAGTTTTTAAATCTTTAATGAAATTACCCTTACAAGCATCCTGTAAAATTGTGAAGTGTTATCTATTCCATTTGAGTAACTGAGGTACTAAAAACTAAACGACTTAGAGAAAGAGTGGTGAAAAAAAGGCTTAAACTGAAATTTCTTAAGCACTAGTCTAGTGGCTTATTCACCATGCTTTCTCTGGGAAATGTGATTAAATAAAAAAAAAAAAAATCAATAAAGATTTAGGTTTGCCAGATAAAACACAAAAGCTTGAAAGTCCGCTGACAAGGATTCAGGGCAGGAGGCCAAGTTCTTTTGAGTGGATCAGTTAATAGCATGAAAACAACATAATAAGGAGAAAATTAGACATCTGCTTCAGGTGTAGCCATGAGGTATTGTCCTCAAGGACTTCACTTCTTCACTTTTCCTTCCCCCAGCACGAAGTGCACATGATGAATTCCTGACCCCATTAACATGAATGGTGCAATTCCCTTTACTTCAGACTGGCTACAGGCTCACCCACACTCAGGCAGAGGTAGTGCTGAACACTGCATCAAATTCACATCTTGTTCTCTAGGAGACTGTTTCAGCCACTAATTTTAAATGTTGCAAAGAAAGAAATGTTTGAATACTAAAAATCTAAGCTCCACAGAAACCCTTAACGCAATATTCAAAAATTATGTAGCACAATTTTAATGAAATGGCAAATTAATTAAATGTAGGAATAAGCATCTTGGCAAAATTAAGTCAATTTTGCTCAAAACATTTATTTTATATGTATACTTATATGTCTAATTATAAGTCTCTTCAGGTTTTGTTCACAAGTTTAATTTTCATTTCAAATCCCACTGACCTTAAAAAATAACTTATATTTAAAAAAAAAAACAAAAAAAAACAAACCACAAGGTCCTGAAAATGAAACACAAACTGTTGTGTTTCAAATAAATATTTCATGTTACTGCAAAACAATTTTCCTGGTTTGCTTTTCATTGTTAGTCATCTTCAGCTCATCAAGTCAAAAAGATCAATTATCTGACTAGCTTTATACAAAAAGATCAAATGAGAGATAACATAGTTTGTGAATCTAGAAAATCAGCAGCAGCAGTCATGATCAGTAGCTCCTGCCGTGTTAGATAGGAGACAAGGTCAACAAACTTTCAGAACTGAGTAGATAAAAACCAGGTGCTTTCTCACTGAGGAAAGATGCATCAGACCTACTGCTGTCTGGAGAGAAAGTCAAGTATTATTCTTAAATGACAAGTGGAAGAAAATGTAGCCTAGCTAATTTAACTTTCTTCTCTTCCTACATGGAAGCATGAGAGATCAGAGGATTAGCTATACTGTTTATGAGACAATGTATAGACCTTTAACATTACTTGCTGGCTATTTATTTGGTAAAAAAAAACCTGTAAATACAGTTCTATTATTGACAAATGTATTTTGCTGCTTCCCAGATCTTACAATGATCCTCTTTTCTCTTTTTGACAGAAACATCTGGTGTCTTCTAGGCCAGTATAACAACCTAATAATGCTTCAGAGTTAGTAACTACAGCATGTGAAGACCTCTGGTTTGAATGTCTGTAGACTAAGGATATTTTACTTATCAGTGGTAAATAAAAAATACATAATCAGCAGTTGTTTTCTGTGAGTGCATAGTTTTTTATGTCTGTTTTTGTTTTTAAACAAACAGAACATGGTGACCTACTGTGTCATTATGCATAAAGAATACTCAGTAACTAGTGTAAATTTAATTAATCCTAATTTATAGCTGCCCATACATGTTTTCCCCTCAGCCTAGTGATTATGGATCAATTAGTAAAAACAACTAATTGTTTATTTTTTAATGTACCTTTACCATATAGACGCACATTACAAAGCAGTGTAAGGTAAGGAAAGAAGCAGCCAATTGGGGATGTTTCTATTAGAAAAAAAAGATGATGATTACCCACGAATGACATTCCCTGCAGTATAAAAAGAGTATCAGGAAGAGCTTAATGCAAGAGCTGTGTAGTGATTAAAGTTAAGATCTGAAAGAGCATCAGAATTTGCTATCTATAACCCTCTCTAGTAATTCTTATATCCATGTAATATTACAAACGACTTTCAGAGAACGAGTCAGGATTGATTGCTCCTCGTGTCTTCAGACAGAAGAGTAAGGTGTCGGCAAAGATGCTCGTAGCCAGCAAATTCTGAACAGACAAAATTCACATGATGTATAGCTGGGCTGTGGGCTGCCTTGTCATAAATGTGATGGACAAAACATTAACCTCTCTGGTCTCTAACTTGAAGCTTATGAAGTAAGGGAAATCCGCTCAGGGTTCCTGTATAAACCAAAACTACTTCGGCCTCAGGAAGTCTCTGCTCCACAAATTCTTACATGTCCTTTGACATTCACTCTTGGCCACTGTCAGAATCAAGAGGATTAAATGGGCCTTTAGACTGATCTAATGCTGTCAGGTTTTTGCCTTTATCAGGCTCAGGCCACACTTTTATACTGGAGAACAAAAAATGCACATGAACCCACAGTGACTCTGTGAAAGGGTCTCTCCTTCAATTACTTCCAACCTTTGCTTCAGAAAGACAGTGATTGCCAGATAAGGTTAAAAAAAATGAATAATCATGATATGATCAAAAAAGATCCTGAAGAGATTTAAAGACAACTATGTAATGATAATGTATTTGGAAATACAAGTATAACCTCTCTATTTTGAAAACAAAAAAACATCAAATACAAGTTCCTAGGAAGAGAGACAGGGAAAAGCCAAGGTTTTCAGCAAGAGCCGTAATTATTGAAAGCACGTTGCTATTATACTTTTTGAGTCAGATCCATCATCTAATATATTGTTGATTTAGCCTAAACACAGTGTAATCAAAAAAGGTGACCTAATCTGAAATAAGGCTCCATGTCGCAGCCTGACACCTTGCAGCTCTATGTCTGTGCCTAGTCATTAGTAGTGTGACGAGTAGCACACATTTAGATTTTTAATACCCTGCTGCTATGGCTTACTTAAAAAAAAAAAAAAAAAAGGTGATATATCCACCAAGGCATGTTTTAACCTTCTGTAACAGCCAACTATTTCAGACCAAGCTAAAAAATGAACTGCTATCTTCTAGCCTTGGTTTGGATTTTGGCCAAGGGCTGGTGCATTTAAATCACCGTGCAGTGATCTAACTTAAACAATGGTTTACACATCACCTTAACTTATGTACTCCTGGAGTTTTTCAGCGGTGCTGACTCCTTTGAAATTTTCATATACTTGCAATGCTCAATCGCATTTATTAACTTACTTTTTCTTAATCACTTCTTGAGGACTTTTTCAAGTAGTCTATTGACTGCAAAGTCAAAAACCCTCACAGTGTAAGACTGGGTGTGGGATCAGACTACAGCACATGCATTTCTCCAAAATGTAGATTCACCACAGAAAAGTTTCTAGGAAGAGAGATACAGGTATGAAGGAACCCAGATGTTTATACCACTCTCTAAGCATTTTGATAGTTAGATATATTAGCAATTATTTCCAGTCTCATGCAAATATTTGGCATAATTGGCATGGCAATTACGATGCCATTCTAATCACATTAGAATAATAAGCATTTCAAAGGTGGGGGAAGAAAAAAGCTAAGATGACAACTATACTCCACACTTATTTCTCCACATATTTCTGTGGCAGACATCCTAGCAACACGGGTTTGTCCTTGCTTTACTTACACCAGGATGATGCTGCTTCTACAAAAAGTTAACCAACTTTGAATTAAAGGCACAAATACACTGGCTTTTTCTGTCTACTGCTGCTTAATAACAGGCTGAGCCCTGACACCCACTTACACCACAATTAGAGCCACAGGACAAACCAAATTTTCTGCCCATGTCACATTTACAACTTAAATTCCATAGCTCTTTCCTGTCACACTTGTAAAGGTTAACATTCTGCTTGCCTCAAAGTGACAACATGCAGGCATATATATAACTTTTCTATTATAAAGAATAACAATACAGCATTTGGTCAGATTTCTGCAATAAACACAAGTTTATGAATAATTACTTCGCATGCTGCATTTCATTCAGGTGCTGTATCTATAGGAAAATAGTAGGACAAACACAGCTATGAACCTGCTGGCATAGAATTAATGATTTTAAGCTATTTATTAAAAAGGAGTAAGCACTGAATTTCCCTTTCATCATGAATTCCTATGAACATTTAACCTAAATTGCTAAAGCAGACCTCTAAAAAACCTTGATTTTGAATTAACCTTGAAGACAAAACCAGGGCTGCCTTCTGAAACTGTTGTATTCTTTTTCTGACCAGAGCAATTCTGTGTTCCAGCTAAATAAAGTCAACTTCAACATCACAGATGTGTGTGATCAGCATGATGTTTTAAATAATAAATAAAAGAAAGATTTATGAATGGTCGTGTCTAACCCATAACTTTAAAAAATATCTTTACTCATCTGCAAAGTGAATCAGCAAATTAGATGTCCCATTCCAGGGGATTCAGTTTTTCACTGATAAAATACTATGTTTTGCATTTGCTCTCACCTTCTTCCAAGACATTTACAGTATTTCTTTATAGACTGTGTTAGCCCAGAAGATAGTTACAACTTTTCAGTGGCATGTAAATTATAGCTTCCCATAGCAGGTTTCCTTTATACTGGAAAAGATTCTTTTTAAATCCAGCCAGACCTTCAACCCAATGACTTATTCATGACAAATTTTACACCACCAAGCACAAAAATCCCACTGAAGAATATACTAAGCAATTCTCATAACTATTTTTTCCTGCCTTCGTTTAGAAGAAAGCCACTAGCAAGAAAGTTCTTTCTAAAGTACGGCTCTGTATACATTTTTTACTCCTTTGTTCATGTTAAGGTTTTCTTAGTATTATGAGAAAACAACACGAAAGATTAAAAAAAAGGGTTCCTGCACCTTAAATATCTAAATAAACTAAACAACAATACCTGCAATATAAAGGACATACTAAGTCTGAATTTTTTCCATGTGTATATATATTTACTATTTAAAGGACAAGAATATACTAGTGTAAAATAAATCCTGGGTAGACATTCAGAAGTATTGACCACACATGACATCAACAATTAAGAAATATTACCTCCGAATCCAGTCTAAAAAAATACTGAAAACTTTCAAGATGCAATGAAATGTCCTATTTAAAAGATGCTTTATAAGGGAAACAAATTTTTCATAGATGTTTATTGATCACCTCCAGGTTTAAACATCATGATTTAATGTCTTTGCAACAGTGCTGTAAATGTAAATTTATCACACTTATTTTATTGCCTATCTCAGTTAAGCTTAACAGCTTATTTTATGAGGTTTTGGTAGAAAGTGGAAAAATTAGAGATTAGAATGCACAGCATACAATGTAATTATATAAACTGTTATTTTAATATTTCTTGAACACTATACGCTGTCGTTTACAGCTGCATTGCAAGCACTATCTGGTTAGAGATCTCGGGAAAGTGACTTTCAAATGTTCGATCCTCTCAAATCATTTAGGGTGAAGAGGGAGCAGAGAGGAAGGGAATACTGAATATAAATTTTATACAATCATCTGTGGTCACTTAAAAGCTCTTTGTAGAATTCATGTAGTTTATCATAAGTTTATGCATTTCTGGACCAACAGTGTTTTGTTTTTTTCAAATGTGCTCAAATTTCACTACCAGATACATTTGAATAAAGTGAAAAATACATAAAACTGATAAATAAGGAATGCTGTAGACTCACACTTGAAGGATCTTTATAGTCTAACTAAATGTACAAGATAAAGTAGGTCTTAACAGTTTAAGCACTGCTTAGATATGCATTTTCAAGTATGAAAAAAATGTAGATATCTCATCCACTGCTTTCTTCCCCCTCTCCACACCCCCTCCTGTGGTATGGGAAGAAGAATTGGGAGGAAGAAGAAAAGGTGAGCCCCTATGGGTTGAGATAAGGATAGTTTAATAAAACAACACAAAGAGAGAAGAAAACAACAGTATTAATGATAGTACTAATGAAACAAGAGACAAAGTGAGAGAAGTTGAGAAACCTCTACCTGTGCCCGAGACGCCAACTTTCCCTGCTCCAGCCACACTGAAACAAGTTGAAAACAGGCATTTGTCACACCAGCCCATCCCTCCCCTTATAGAGGGGAATGATTCAGTGTGGTATCGCATATCCCAATGGCTGATTCCATTGTTTATCCTGGTTGTGGTCCCACCCAACTTCTCGGGGCCAGCAGCTGCTGGTGATAATTAATCCCAACCAAACCCAGGACAATAAGGCGGGCCAATCTCAAAGAGACAAAACCCAGAAATAAATAGCCCAATTCTTATAAATTTGCTAACTCCTTTGACTCAAGCAGAATAAAGAACCTTCCCTCCTATACCCTCACACATACAAACAGGATAATTAGCCTCGTATAAATACCCAACCTTCTGCATGTCATCTCACTCTAGTGATAATATAAACTACAAATTACATTATCAGCTGACTTTCTGAATTGAATTTGCGACTGACATTCTGATTTTAATGTGCAGTTCTAGTTACTGATATACAGATTAACACATTAATATTAATAACAGATCTGCAGTAATTAGTACCAATTAATGTAAAGGATAAGTTCATTTACAAAGCTTATCATTCAATGTACAAGCCAATGTGTGCCAAACAGTATTATGCTAATTCAATAGCCCTTATTTTAAAAGTCTTATTAACTGGGGTTGGGTAATCTGGCTGTTCAGGGGCTAAGATCACTTGAAATATTATGGGTTTAAAGGCAGGCAGGTGCAACTACAGTTCAGCTATAAATCTAACTTCATTTTTACTGTATTAGCAACTTAGAAGCTTTATAGAGAAGACAAAAGACTATGAAGAGAAATATTTCTTTAAAGTTTCTTTTCAAGTTTAAAACTTTTTCTATTATAGGTTTCAAGCCCATAAAAAATTTCAAACTAAGATATGTTTACAAAAGTAAATATTTTTTGCTCCAGCAGTCTTTGATCTTATGCTATTTCAATAAGAATTACTACAGAGCCCCAAGTGCTTTGAGTTGACTCAGAACACACTCACAAGTAGTTGCTGCAGATCTGTGAATAGCAGGTATATTAACAAATACAAATATATAAATATTTGTATTATTTCTAATATAAACAAATTAGTTTCCCCACAGCTTATTAATATTAGCCAAGAATTTGTAAGGTTACGTATAAATGTTTTATATGATTCTCTAAATACTAATTATGAATACAATTTATTCATAAACCAGAATATAACCATAAAACCGGAACAGCGATTAAACCCTAAGACTAATGTTTCAAAATCGAAGGTTTGCTGTAACATCAAATGAGCATTGGACCCAACGGCAGAGAACACAAACAGAAAATAAGAGCAGTGGGTGAGGTAATTTATGAGTCTCTAGGATGTAACTGTTCTTGATTGTCAACATTTGTTCGGACGTTTAATACAGCAAAAGTAGAAAGAGATGTTACTGAAACTGGGTCCAGTAGCATCTTACACCACCACTGCATTTCTCCCTGCCACCTTCAGTCATGTAAAACACTGTAGAACCACCCAAGCCCCTCCAGAAAGACCATGGACTGACAGTGGACAAAATGGGAACCCACGGTTGGGTCATATCCACTGCTTTTGCCCTGGCTGTTTGTGGAACACAAGAAAAAGCTGCCCAGCAAAGAAACCTGGTGTGGATCTTTACATACTCATGAAGACAGGGGTTAAAATCCTAGAGAAAATATTCCTTCAAAAAATCACAACAAAACCTGGCAGTTGACATTCTTCCAGTTCAAACAGTAGTAACGAGTCTGCGATTTATTCTCAGCCAATCGCTACTTGGTGCCGGGCTTTACAAATATTGCCTGGTCCTTTTACATCGTTTTTGCACACATGAAAAATTCTTATGTGAAATCTGAAATGGCTTCCAGGAGACAAAGCCATGGAGAGGAAAAATACAGTGGTTTCCTTGTTTGTTTGTTTTTCATTCCTTAGTATGAGAAATACAGCTGATTGCTTTGAGCTTGAAAATAAATAGCAAGGACTATTATACCTGGAAAAATCACTGGACGATTCTCTACCCTACTCATGTCTTGGACTGAATTAAACTGTCTTTTGTCTTGTCCCCAGGAACACAATTAAGATTATTTACACTAATAACATCACATCATATTGCATGTCATCAGAGATTGTATTACATGGCTGAGAACTTCAAACTCAAGTATTCGGTATTTTCAAAAAGGTGGATCTCAGTTTCTGGAGAATCTTACCTCAGTATTTTTCATCTATTCTTGAAGTATTTGCTATATACTGGAAAAAAGATGAGCTAGTCCTTATAATGACAAAATAGTGTGAAATAGCAGATGGATGATACATGGGGGGAAAAAAGCAATAATGTCCCACCTGAAAGGTTGGTCTTAATTAACAAAGGGGAAGCAAGGGTAGGACAGATTATTTGAAATTATCTCATTATTTCTTTTCCTTCCCTATCTTTTACTTGGTTGATTCTGGTTTGATATTTACTACTTGCTTGCCTGCCATTTGAGTTCAGCCTGGAGGCTAGAACAAGTTATACTACTTTCATCTGTTATAAATCACTTCTTTATTATCATTCTATCTAATGCTATTGCTCTACCTCACTGTGAACTAAGAGCCACTAATCCTTCCTTCTGATCCTCCACTTGCTCAGTTTGATCCCATTCAGGACTTGTTTCAATACTGCAAGTGTTTTAGGTTTGAAATTGTCAGCATTATGGGGGTGTTCTCAAAAGTAAGCAAAACCAGTGAAAAATGTTTGGAAATGAACCATTGTGCTTTATAAGGAAGCTGGGAGAAAAATGTGATAGAAAAAGTAAAGAGAACACAGCTAATTTTAAAAATTGATGTGAGTCAGACAAAAGATAAGAAGAAGGAGGAAGATTGGAAAAAATATCATGAGAGCTGGATGCTTGAGCTAAATATAAGCTATTCTACTTTCCTGAAGTGGAGTTTTATTTGTTAGAATTTGAAAGCTCATCTTGCTGTGGTGCAATGCTGAATTGCATGGCCCTGAGCAACTGCTGGGTTTCTGCTACTGGTTGCAGAGCCCTTGTAATTATGTATCTGCATGTTCTCATTAGCACATCACACTGCCTCATTTAGGACTAACTTTACTCAGTAAAAACCAAAAGAAGGCTCATTGCCACCGGGCTTATGGGGGCAGGGGGTGAGAAATCCTCTGAGAATACATTCCTGGAGGCAAGATCTTATCAGCCCAGAACTGCCGTCTTTCTTCACGTGAACCTGAGAAGGTCATAAGGAATCGGAATTAAATGATCACAGCCTGCCCTGCTCAATAATCCACAGTCACTTCTCTGCAATCTGTTCAGAAGCGTCACCTCAAAAAAAGACTCAGAGTGGCAGGAGTACAAAGAAAGTCTACTTGGTGCTATTAGACTTCTAGCACACAAATAAAAATCCTTAATATTTTTATAATAGCAACAATAATAAAAAAATCAAATACTTTTAGCTGCATTTGTCCAGGTGGAAATATCTGTAATATGTACAAGCTCATATCCAATATATGTTTAAATGAAAGTCACAAAATGCTGACAGCATCTTAGAAATATATCAGTATTGTAGATGATAAAATGTTTTATTTGTTCATTCATAATTTACTAGGTGGGTGCTATATGCTCTGTTAGAAGGGAGATGTCCTGGTTGTATACAGCTTTATCCTGGTAGCCATATTAAGTCTTTGTCTTAAAAAGAAAAAAACAACAACAATAAAAAAAATAAAAATAAAAATAAAAAATAGAAAGGAAAAGGAAAAGAAAAAGAAAAGAGGAGATAAAGGATGGGAAGGGAATAAAAGGGAAGGGGAAATGAAANTGGAATAAAGGGCATTCCAAGAAGACAGAGCAAAACAAAACCAAAACAAACAAAGCTTAGGATACAATACAGTTTTAGACAAAAACTGCGCTTAAAGATTCCTGCTTGCAACTCTACTATCTGAAAAAATTCTGTGGTTAAAAGCTGAAATCAGTTTCCCAGAGTTACAAATCTCTCTGTGTAGTCTCATAATCCCTTGCTTTAAGCAGGAGAAAAGAATTTGCCCATTGAGTTCGAAAATGAGAATCTGTTTACTTCTACAAGTTTGAGCCTGCAGGAAAAAGCAGCATTAAAAAGCAAGCCAGCTAAACATCGTCTTCTAAAATGTCTCCTAAAACTTTGCTCTCAGAGCCATCACAGTATCGATAAAATATTTTTTTTTGTTCTGTTTGTGTCCTACTTCCCCCCTACATACACTGAAAAAGGCTAGCTGATCCCATTTTCCCAGTATTTTGAAGGCACATTAAAGTTGACTCAATGTTTGCCTCATCCATTTAAACCTTTAATCTAGTACTTTTTTTGTACCAAAATTTTTGTCTCTTACACAGCAAATTCCCTCACTAATATTTCCTAGTTAGGAGACCTATTTATATACTAAGCTTACAAGAAATTCCACCTTTCCCTTTTGTTCACTCCTCCCTTACCAAAGCCAGGTTGATGAGAGGACCCGTACATTAAAGAAAGCAAAGAACTCTCTACACGAATCAAAGAATGGTTCTGAAATGGGTATAATCTTTTTTTTTTTTTTATAAATGTTCTACGCAATATTCAAGGTTTTCTGATGTACAATTCTCAGCCCAATCAACAGTAAGCTATTCAGTTTCCGAAGCTCTTTGTTGTAGTGATGGTCATTAGAAAGGAAAAATTACAAAAGAGAAGACATGAAAAGTGGAAGTACATATTCGGGGGTTGAACTAGAACTAGTTGATCTTTAAAGGTCCCTTCCAACCTCAACTATCCTAGGATAGCATTTCATTTTTTTTTTCTTTTGCAACAACAAAAAATCTGGGCGTGGATCCACAGATGTGATGTCGTTTAGAAGGACCTTGGCAAGCTGGAAAACAGGCTAAAAGGAATCTCACAAACTGAAGCACAGGAAATCCAATCTAAATATGAGATTTTTCTTAACTTTTTTTTTTTTCTTAAACTATGAGGGCAGTCAGACACTTAGAGAGGCTCCCCAGAGAGGTTGTGGAGTCTCAGTTCTCCAGGATATTTAAAACCCGACCAGATTTATCTCTGGTCCAGCTGATCCTGCTTGAGAATTGCCTAGTCCAATCACCTAGGTCAGACTAGGCAATTCCCACAGGTCCCTGCCAACCTCAGCCATTCCGCACAGATTCCAATGTGTAAATCATTATAATTGTATTAGAGAAAGGATCAGTAGATACTGAAAGGCACACCAGTGCATGCAGTAATGTGACTGGACAGTTTCCTTTCTCCAATTTGGTTTATTTAAAGCTCATATATGAACACGTGTTATATGGTTTCCAGGGAACACAGGAGCCTTCACTGATGATCTGAGCTAAGACTACAACAAACAGATTTGGCTCTTGTGGGATCACCCACAATCTAATCTGGCAAGAATTCAGACAACAGAAAAAGTCAATCTAAGATCCAGCCTCTACTGAAAATCCAGGATTACATGTTCTTCTGTACCATGAGGCCGTTATTAATAAAATGCAGCAAAAAGACACCTGGGATGCCTTTTGACTACAGGGAAGAATCAGCGAAAATCTTCAGCTGCAGGGAACATCAGAATTTGCTTCAGAAGTCATGTTAAAGTTTCTGATTTGAACAAAAATCACTGATATCTCAGATACTACTTTTGTTCAGAATATTTATAATCTAGGCTATTTCTAGTTTTAATTCGCTCTTTAAAACTTTTTATATTCTTGTTAGAATCAGAAAATCAGTTAAATTTATAATTACGAGTCTTATTATTTACATAGCAAACAAGAAATTCCGTTTTCTCTTGATTAGATTTGTTTACTTTCCTCTGCAGAAGTCTGATTAATGAGTACAACTGCCTGTCACAACTGAGTGCTAATTTCTTCAGTATAATTTATTTTCATTATCTGTAATTCATTAAACAGAAGAAATAATATAAGGAGATTTCGGAGGGGCAATTACGAGGCTTTATTCTTTGCTGAGCTGAACCTCATTTTGAGTGTAGAGCTGCAACACAAAACAATGCTCACACTGTTTTCGTAAATAAGAAAAGCTATACCAAATTATCAATAAAATTTGTTCTATGGACCTGTTTAGTCTTACAAAGGGCTACATAATGCATCATGAATGTTCTGAACTTGTTTTTAGACTAAAATGTAAAGATCACAAAACGCTATGAAACAAGATACAGGTCAAGAAAGGAATGCAAAAGGAAATTTTTCCATCTTCTCATTCTTATACCTAAACTGTTCTTAAAACCATGCTGACAGCAAACATAACTTCTTTAAGTGACTTATTCCAATGCTCTTCATCTCTGATGTATAAGGACTTTCATCATTACTATTCTAAAACATAAACTGTAAATTAATCTTCCTCTTGAACACCATGAAAAGTCCTTGATTTTCCCCAGTTTACTAAAATACTTAAATATTCTGGAAGATTTATTAGCCTACTCCTGTCTTGTGTTTTCTACACTCACTAAACCAAATTATTCAAACCTCTACTTGCATGGCTCTGGACCAATGTCTTTTAAAGGTACAACTGAACACAATATTCATTCTTGATTTGCTCAGTCTCCAACTCACTGACTCCTATGTCCTTCCACACACTTCACATTGCCTACTCAATACTCACTCATGTTGTATTTGTGCTCTTCATTGCTCCTTGCCAAATGTGGTACTTCACTTTTCTATTTATTGGACGTTATCTGTGCGATTCGTATCATTTCTCCAATTTATGAAGGTTAATTTAAATTGTAACCTTGTCCCTCAAATTGTTTGCAGGCCTTTCTAGGTCACTGTCATCCACAGATTTGGTAAGTTTACTTTTTCCTTCCATCATTCAAGGTTAAAAGTATGAAAGAACTGAATCCAGAATAACTCCCTCAGGCTCTACATACGAGTAAATGTGAAAATTTAGAGAAATGTCATTCCGAATGAATGATTTTGCTTTACTTTGTAGCATGGAAGCATGTAGTGCTAAAAATACTTAGTAAAACAGGAAAATGTTTCATTTCAGAAGTATTCCAACAAAGTCGACATTCCTTTTTTTTCCCCTTACAAATTAAGCCTTAGGGAAAAAAAAAATGTAAATCATTATAATTGTATTATTTTGATTTTGAAAGCTGAACTTCCTAATTAAAAAGGGGATTCTAACAACTGTACAGCATTCTGTGATTGTATTTATTATACAGCTAATTCACTAACAACCTCAAAATGAGTCCCAAGAAAAGATGCACACTAGGATGCACTTGAAACTTTTTCTGTGTTTTTCTCATTTTCTGCTGTAACCTTGCTGGGGTTCTGCTTTTATTTTGTAAGCAGAAAGTAGAAACATCTATTTAGTTACAGTATATTGATTTTTGGAAATCAAATTGTAGAGGGTATACATAATAGGCAAGAGAGGGTCTCAAACTGGTAATACAGGAATCAATAAATATTCAAGAGAAGCAAGTATAAAGCAAATCAGGGAAAAATGACAGGTATACACAGTATTCATTTCACTGTTCAGAAAAGACTTTTTCTTATTGGAAACTATAAAGCTAAATGAGGAACTGCTGAGCACTGATGTTACTGGGCAAACTTCCCAGAACTCCTTATTCCATCCCTCTCAAGCCTTTCCTTTACACAGGTTCATGGACTCTCTCTAGACAGCAATCAAAGATTTTAGGCCCTAAGTAGGAAAGAACAAACGAAAATTAAATCTAATTGCTTGGGAGTAATGGGTTTTTTTTCAGCTGCAAACAATGAAGGAAATGCTTTTAGCAATGAATGACTGCTTCTGGATTACTGAGCTGAGGAATAATTAGTACCATGCATTTCTAGAGCATGATGTGAGGGGCAAATATATACCAGAGAGTCTAGGATGTACACACTGTGGCAACTGAATGAATCTGATTATCCACAGGTGTTTTGCAGACAGCTTATTTGATACTAGAAATAAAATTGTCTCAAGCCTTTTTCTTAGAGCTTCTCTATGTTGCTGTATTTCTTTCAAGAAGGTTTTCCTGCTCCTAGGCCACACTAAGATTCATCATGTTATCAAACAAGGCTTGAAGTCTCTTCTAAGGAATTCTTAAAAGTACCACTTCCACATAAGAAATGATTTTTCAGAAATAATGCTTTTAAAAACTATCTTTACTAGAAGGACTGTTAGATATTTTATGCCATCTTTTATGCCACAGAACACTATTCCCTAACAGAAGCTGATATGCAAAGCACATTGAATAAAATAAAAGGAAAATATCAGGGGGCAGAAGAGGTAGATAAGTCATTTTTCAAGTCATCTAACTTGCTGATGTGGAGATGCTGGTTTGTAGCAGTTTTCTCCCAGTGCATATGCTTTTGAGAAGTGGAATGCAACTCCTCTGATATTCTGCAACTATTTATACTTCTGTGTAGATTTTTCCCCTAATAACCTTCTCTCAATTTGCTTTGCAATGAGCTTTCTCACCATACTGAGAAGGTCCTTTCCATTAGTGTCACTATTGTCCTTTAGTTATCTCACACTGCCCTCATTATAATGCCATTTTCTTCTTGAAGCTTCTAACACTCATCAAACTTTGTTTGCTCTCTTGCAAATATAACGCAAAAGCAGTTAAGCCTCCAGTGCCACTCTTTCTGTGTAAAAACAAGAAAACTAAAAAAAATTCCTGTACACTCATGCACAGATAACCTTGGAAGGTGATGAAATTCTGCTGCCACTGGAAATGGGACGACACAAAATGAAGTATTAGAAATTAACTGCAAACCATAAGAAGGAGAAGGAAACAGAAAGAGGAACATTTTACCAAAATCACAGTACTGAGACTTGATTTTGCTTTATGTTTTAGATTTGAGATTTTATTTCTGACAGTTCTTTGGTATTTTTAACTCTAACAGACCTGAGGAGAAACCCAAAAATGCGTATCCTATGTAGACTTAGTTTAATACCACCAGTTAGTAACAGAAATGAAAGGATGTTGAAACAAACCTTCCTAGGTCCATACTGACCTTTCCTACTAAAAGATTGGACAGCATTAATCAATCCTATCTTGTAACATAAAGCAAAGTATGTACAAGTGAAGGGTGCACATCAGGCAGAGCAGGAAACAAATTACTTGAAAGAATTCCATCAAACTCATTAGAATTTAAGGCGCTAAAAATTTGGGAATTCCATTGATGAATGAACCATTGTTACATAAGGACATATATTTACATTAACATCACATGGATTCATCACTAATAACATTATTTGGAGAAAATAAAGATTTAAAAAGAGATTATTTGAATGGTCAACATTAAGAAATCTCTCTTTGCTCACACTGACACTGGCTTCAAACAGAATAGCGTGGAGCTCTAAAACTTAAACATCCTCTAATTAGCTTCTCTAATACCTGAAAACAAATCCTGAGGACATGCTTGAATGGCCTTATGATCCCCAATAGCTGGCACAGCGTAAAACTCTTTATCCTGGTCAACAGGCAAGCTAAGACAGTTTCAAATAGTTTGCATTAATGAAGGAATATAACGCAAGTTCCTACAATCCTTCCCTAATGATTACAATTTGCCTTTTATTTTCATAATTGTGTAAGCTGACCAAAGACAAATTATCCCACCTTTCATTAATCACATTTTACAGGTAACTAATCAGTTTAATGCTTGATGCCCAAGCAGTCTTTTTATCTTGCAGCCATCTCTAGACAGCAACTTGCATTTTGTGTCTTAAAGCATATCTTTGAAACATAAAGAACTATAGTAGATATTTCTACTTAAATATATTGCTTAAACTTAAATACACCACTTTTGAAGAACTTTAACACATTCCTCAAAATTAATAATTTCTAAAAAAGGTTTTTTCCACATGAACTACAGTTTCATTATTTGCTTGCTGCTGTTAACCCAGTCAAGATTTGCAAATACTCTTCATTCCAAGCAAATCAAATAAATGATGATACATTTTTGAGTTATATTAGTATTTCAGTAATACTTCTACCTATATCTGAGAAATCAGAATTGCTAGAATGCATTAGTAAATAATTCCTATATGTAAGACTTATCAAGATTTTTTTTCCCAAATATTTTAGTAAAAAACAAACTATAATGATTTTTTAATTTATTTTTTTTTTTTTAATTCAAAGATTTGAGGTCATCTTGGGCTGTCCTTTGTTTTCATGCACAACTGCATTGAACTCATCATCAGAATGCTGTAACAACATATAATGAAAAGACAAAATCCTCTATTTATTCAGAAATAGTACTGACTTGGACTCAGCATGTGACAAACTTTCAAGACTTTTCTGGAAATCCGGTTCATCAGCAGAGCTAGCAAAATACATATGCTTTACAGGCTCAAAGGATGTCCAAGCCACCAGCTGTCATCCTTGTGACACTCAAGACAAGACTGCATTAGAGGAAGATGGTGATCTAAGAACATTTCTGATAGTTAACCAAGCTGCATGCCAATGAACATCACTATTGAAATATTCCCTATATCCAGGGATAGCATAAACAACGCTGATGCTCACTTTTAGAACTGGGCACTATTAACTGTCAGGGCTCTGCATCAGTTAGTTTCTGATGCCCTCAGAAAGAAGTGACATTCAAGGTTCTTTATGGCAAAGCAACCAAGAAAGCCATTATAACTGCAGCAAGTTCTAAAGAACAATTGTGGCAACCACCTTGAAATATCATGGAAGTAGAGGCTTTTGGTGGAAAAAAAAGAACAGAACAACAAAGCCACCCCAACTGATAACAACAAAAAACCCACAACACAACAAAGAAAAAGTCAAGAATATACACAATGATGCCTTAGACTCCAAAAACTGCACAAGAAAATATTCCAAACAAAGAGTGAAGAAAAAAAAAAAATAAATAAATAAAAATCAAAGCAGCTTCCTTTCCTATGCTCAATTTCACTGCTTGAGTCAGCTTTTCAGCTTTCATTATTTGTTCTTATTGTCAGAAGGAAAATCACAGAAACATTAGAAGACTACAACATGTATACCAGAAAGAGGGTTAAAATAGTGACTTGGACAAGAATTTAAGCAAAAATGTTCTTTTCCACTGGGCTGTAGGAACACAATTCCTCTGAACTGTGTATTTCTGGATTAATACAGCTTGGAATTTATGTTTAGAATTACGAACCAAACCCCCCCTACTCACAAGAATCAGTAGCAACTGGAGCACATGTTGGACAAACACTTGGAAGCCAAGTAGGATGGATTACCCAGAGCAGTAACTAAGTATAAAGGATTAACTGTGCTACCTACATTGAAAACTCGAGAACTCTTATCTCAGGGTCAGTCCTTTTACCCTGTGCCTGCTCTGACTGGTGGTGGAAAGGCTACCTATGTTTCTTTTCCATAGGTGAAAAGAGTTTGTATATTCCTTTTGTCCTTCAAGTACATTCACTTTTCTACCCTGCAGGAAAAACAAAGATACACATTTTCAAACCTGTTTTGAGAAATGAAGCCTTTAAAATGGTGCAGTTCTTGAAGTGTTTTTCAACACAGTGCAGAAGATGATAGACTTTTATTATCTCTTTTCACATTTAATCCACGTTACGATTCGAAATGGAGACAAATCATTCTGCCTTCACATTTCCTGCAAGCGATACTCAGAGCAAACTTGGGCCACTTTTAACCTGTTACATACTTGAGGCTACGCATTCCCTTGACAGTTCCCTTGTGTTATTGTGATCAATTAATCATATCTCCTAATGCAAAATAGTCAAAATGTTTACACGAACATATGTGCCACTGAATTTATTAAAATAAAAAAAAGAAGAACAACGCTTGTTAAATGAATATCAAATATAATACAACTGTCTGAGCAACTGGTATTGTCCAGTCCCCAGTTACTACAGGATGGCAAACAATATGTGCATCTATTTCTAATGCACCAACTGAACATATGTCTGTCAGAGAAAGATGGAAATACAATGAGACTGGGATAATTTAAATAAACAGCTGTCACTTTATGCAAGATTGCCTTTGGTAAGCTTTGATTTGTATGTGTACAAAAAAAAAGAAAAGCAGAATTAGAGAACTAGATGGAATTACAAAATGAAAACTTTCTAAGCAGGAAGGTCAGTGTACTTGTCTCCCATTTTTCTCTAATCCACAAACAACTCGAAGCCACAACAGAAGAAAAACTTATTCATCTGTGTTATTTGTTCCTTCATTATACTACTTGCTGTCAAAGATTTCACTACGCTGCCCTAGGCCTATTAAGATTCCTACAGAATACATCTGTGTTTGTGCATTCAAGAGAGGAAAGAAAGGCCCTAAAATCATC
>VWZK01016061.1:0-15147 GCA_013396935.1 Baryphthengus martii
CTCACTTGACCCGAGCCGGGGAAGCACTTGCTACTTTTGCCGGGATTTGGTGCTTCAATGAGAAGGAGCTCTCCAGGCGCCCGTAAATCAACTCATGCAGAAAAAGGAGAAAAGTTTTGGTAAGGCGGCGATCTCCTGCTTTAGCGCGCACCGAGCAGAAGCGGTGAGCTTTAAGGTAGAGATGGGGAGAGGCGGGGGGGGGGACGGGGGGACACAACTAGAGTGTTTCTCTTTCCTCCTCGATCCTGAGCTCGCCTCCGTAGCGAGCGTCTGTGTTTGCAAAGCGACCCAAAATACCGCTTCCTAGGACAGCTTTGTAGGACCGCTGTTTGAAGCAATTAATCTTGCTAGATGCAACAAATATCGCTACATGCTTTCCCGACACCTCCCTCTCCCCTCTTCTCCCCACCTCCCCATCCCTGTGATGCTTGAAAAGGAATTAGCACAAAAGGCTTGAGCGTCTAACTCCAAAAGGGATTCTTTGTTGTAGAGTGTATGTTTCTTATTTATTTTTTTATTTTGCATGTGAGCTGCATCAAAATTGAACTCAGTCTTGCAAATCTCTTGTTGGCCTTTGCCAAGCACTAGCACTTTGCTGCCATGGTAACTGTAATTAAACTGATAAGAGTGGAAAAATGTCAGTATCTCTGAGCCTTGCAGCTGCATTGGAGAAAAAGGGAATCAAATTGGTTCCCAGCACCACTGCTCTAAAAAAGGAGGGAGTGAGTGTGTGTGGGGGGGGTGCTGAGGGGAGAGAGGTGGGGAGGGGGACACGACAGGGGTAGGAACATAGCTAGGCAGCTCCGGTCCCTGAGATCTGGGTACATCTATTTTCTGTGTTGTCCCTTAGGGGGCTACAGCCTGCAGGGATGCTCTGGGCCAGTGAACAGAGAGAAACAAGCTTTTAGGCCCAATCTAGCTTTCAAAAAGAGAAGGGGATAGAAGAAGAGAAATCTTTTGTTTGGTGTCTCTTGGCAATCGACTAGCCATGTTGGCCAAATTCTTTTAATCTGTATCACTGCTCCCAGCTGTGGGACCGCATTCCCATTTTTAGTTTTTACCTAACCTTCCCCTTCCCCCCCTCCCTCCACCCCCCCTTCTCAACCCACCTCCTTTATTAAACAAAATCCAAAATGATAAAGAAAAAAATCGGATTCCTCGGTAGACGAAGGGGCAGTAGGTGAAGTTTAGTTACATACCATGGAAAATGAACTCAAAAGTGTCCACAAGAGACTATGTTCAGAGTACTAAAAACCTTACTTTTATTTTTAAAAAAACAACCCGAGTGTTACGGAGTTGCGGTTACTTTGTTGTGTTAACTACAGAAGCTGAGACTGTGCGGATGAATGGCACAGAACAAGAGAGCATAATGGAGGCAATCAACCGTTAGGCTGGTTCACAATGCAATCCAGGCAATTAAAAGCTCACCAGAGTTTAAATGAAATGGTTCTACTTATTTCTGTGCACCACACTGCACAGGCTATTATTTATGTCTCTTTTTTTTAATTATGATTTCCCTTAAACTGTCAAATAACTCAGAATAGCAGGGTCTCGGAGGCAATAAGAATTTTCCACAGAACAATTTACATGCCAATCTAAAACTAGTTATGACTCCTGATGTGCTACATGCAAGTTCTGAAATGTTTCTTAGCTTCTGAAACGTTAACTTTTTTTTTTTAAGTCCATGTGCGTATTGTCCTGAATAATTGGAGCTCTGAATGCGTTTAGTATGAAGCTACGAAGTGGGAAAAGTATTATGTTCATCTTCTACTGGATCTCTAACTCTCTTGTTGACTTCGTATTGTCTGTCAGTTTGCTGTCTTTTAACGACGAGTGCATTGATACTTAATTTGCTTCAAACGGATTTTTATTATTATATTTTTAAGTAGAGGCAGGTTTTCCCTTTCTTACTGTACATACCACTGTCCTTGGTAGAACTGTGAGCATGCATCCACAAAAGTGAGGCAGAGGAGAAAGTGGTCTTTAAAAGTTCTAAATGATCCCCGTGCGTAGTAATATCCAACTCTTCCTCCCTTAACACGCCTTTTGGTTTGTGGTACTCTCTGTACCACAAACCAAAACCTGAGTTTTGTGGATCTTGTGCCACGCTTAGCACCATCAGGGACTAATCCTGCTAACAGATGCTACTACATCGCTAACAAAATGCTGTTCGTCATGTCAAGTCTTTATTCCCTTTGATTTTTGAGAAGGATGATGATTGGTATGAAATGGAGTTTTGTTTCTCTGCCTTCCTTCAGCAGCCTAATTTAGCTTTTTCCAGCAGTCTTTCCTCTTGATCCTGAAATCGTAGTTACAAACCAGTTGACAGTGTTTCATCACACAATAATAACAATAACCAGGGATAGGAGTCAGTTGCATTGAACTTATTTGGGGAGACCGAAGGAAATCCAAAGATCTGCAAATCAGGTTAAGAAGTTTTCCCATCTCTATCCCATAGTGGATAGTGATGAAAAAGTCTTTTTCCTGACACAGCTTTGCAGTTTATGTGCAGTACCTTGGGGACTGAGGGTGGAGGGAGGGAGGGATAGAGGAATCCCTTGAAAGCATACTGGGGTGAAGTAAAAAGGGTTTGTTTGACAGTGACAGACTAGGCACTAAAATTTCTCTGTTCCAAGAACAGATCTGCTCTGTGATGCAGAGCATGGGTAGGACCCTGCAGAGCTGAAGGGAAAGCTGGGTTTGCTTTTTTTTTTTTTGTATTTACAGCCTGGGTGTAGCACTTCTGCAATAGTATGGTTTTTTTTTTCGGAAGTGCTCCATAAGCTGTGTTTTCCAGGGGGGAGAAGAGGGCAGCCAGACAGCAGTGCTGTGTGCCGCTACCTGATATTTCAGTGATGAGCAGTTTGGGTGGTTTTGTGGGTGCTGTCGGCCTCTGAAAGGGTCCTTCCTGTGTCCTAAGAAATAAACGGGTACTTAAGCTGCAGCCTGTGAAAAGCTGGCTGGCGGTAAGATGCAGGTATTCGTATTGCCAAATTAAGAGAGAGCTAAAAATATACGAGCGCATATCTGAAAAGTGTAACTGCATTGGAGATCTTACGGGAACATTAAAGGGAAGAGAAATGGTCTGTGAGGTGATCTACGTTAAGGTGGCTCATATAATACAGGAAAAAAAGTAATAAAATGTTCTGTTTTCAAAATTAAATGATTTAATACAGGGTTTGTGAAGAAAAGGGCATGTGCAAAGAATTTGCAGATATGTCAAACACTTACTGGAGTGCTGTTTTGTGCTTTCTTGTCTTTAGAACCTTCCTATGCTTCAAAAAAAAAAAAAAGAGTAACTTTTTGAAAATAATGAAGCAGTAGTTGGGGGATTTTTTTTTTTTTTAACTTTCATTATAATAGAAGCAGCTTCATTGTGAGTGAAGTGTGAAAAGATCAGATATATCAGAGGAGAAAAGCATTCCTTTCCTCCAAAAACTGCCGCAGACTGAATCCCTAATCTGAAGATGCTGCCAGCGGGATGTCAGCACCACCTTCTCTCTCTGCCTCAGGAAAACAGACATGCAGTGTCTATTCTATAGGGCGTCTGCACCTTTTCAGTCCTCCCTACAAGGCAGGTTTGGGCTAACCGAAATGAATGGTAGTGCTCTGTCTACTGTCTCAAAAATTGTGCAGGCGTACGTGCGAGATTGTGCAAGCTGTAGTTTTAATAACCTTGTGTTCGCAGCCTATACCTCAGGAATTAGCAGTCTTGATTATTGCAATTTGCTCAGGTATTCACTTGTTTAGCCTTGTTTCTGTGGCATCTTGTTCCCTTCAGATGGCGCAGGACAGTAGATCAGCCTGGATCAGAGACTGTCAGCCTCTGCTCTCTAACCTGCTTCCTTATCAGGCGACAGAATTTTTACATTAAGATTTTTTTTTTCTTTAAAGCCTTTAGCTGTGTTAGCTCCTAGTTTATCCTGGTTTCCCTTGAGCTAAAGATTAAAGTCCTAGAACTGCCCTTCATGCTTCTAAACTTTTTTTACTGAGTTCCGAGAAGTTGAAACAAATCGTGGCCGATTCTATACATTTGTCCTCTATGAGGCTGAAGAGAGGGGCTGGGGATAAGCCTGTTCTTGGCATGTAGCAGATATTTATACACCACTGTGATACACAACCTTACAGATTAAGGCTTTATGACCTAGTGAAGGTATTAGAGTTCCAACAGGACTTCCCTTTACAGTCTGGTATAGCTTCTTTTCTAAAAATCTCTGATATTTTCCCTGCTTTTTGCCATTTAGTTGTAGCTATGCTGTTTTGCGTCTTCATGTACATACCCTTGGTTCAGGGGAGTCGGTTGACAGTTGAAAAATACCGTAAAGGCTCAGCCTTTGTTTCATGGTGCTTGCTGAAGACGAGATATACGTATTTGTTCCCAGATCTGCCACAGACTTAGCGTGGAGCCCCGTGCAGTTTGATGGATCTCATCCTTCCCCTTGCGAACAAGAAACGGATCTTATGAGTCTGTAAGCAGCGTAGGAGCTATGAGAGCAGCGTTGGTTGGGAAGTTATGGGAAGGCAGCAATGCTGGTTTTTATACTTATTGGTAGAAAAGTATGGACCTTACGCTTCTGTTGTGAGCTTTAGATATTATGCATCAGTACTGCCGTGGTACTTCGGGGTACCCACTAGGAGAACTGTCTTCGTAGCACTGAACGGCTAATTTAATGGATAAATGTGTTGCTCCAAAATGAGTCATAGAGTGTATTGCAAATAGGGGAGCAAAGCTGCCGTGCTTGTATGTCACAATAAGAATTAGTATTTCTAGTTTGCGATCAGCTTTGCAAGTGAAACTTGAGAGTTCAGCTTGGTAACTGAAAAGTCACTGAACTGTCTCCACAGTCACTGTGGTTCACGTAAATTCAGTGTGTTCCAGGTACACGTATGCATACAGGTCCCTGGGACACCTCAGCCAGTGTAGCATTCAGCTTCTTGTCTTTGTAGCACTAATACCGAGTAAGGCACGCCGTACCATTGCTTCAAGGATTATACTCATTTTTGTGTTTTTCTTATGAGAGCTTTTTAACAAAACGTGACAAACCAAACAAAAGCCCAAACTTGTTCACATTCTAGCTCCCTGAGCCTGCCTGGGTGTAGTGATGTGTTACAGCACCAACCGAAATCTGCTGTTAGAGGCTGGGACTGTAAAGCTTTCTTAGCAGTAGGTAGTAGAGCATTCT
This sequence comes from Baryphthengus martii, assembly GCA_013396935.1. Taxonomy (NCBI): domain Eukaryota; kingdom Metazoa; phylum Chordata; class Aves; order Coraciiformes; family Momotidae; genus Baryphthengus; species Baryphthengus martii. The sequence continues at coordinate 5,184 of VWZK01016061.1, forward strand.
TGGTGAGGAGCTCTTGAATTAGTTTTTCTTTGTTAAGAAACTCTGACCTTTCCCAGTCTCTGCATGATAACAAGGCACCATACCCTGAATTTTGGGGTAGAATTTGCTTGTTGGCAACAGCATTCATTCCCTAGTGTTGGTAAATTCTCGTTATGATATTCAGATACACTCTAATGAATATTAGTAGCCTTTTTTTTTTTTTTTTTTTATGGTTACATCTCTGGCATTAAAACAGCGAGATAATCTAATCGAACTGCATGTAAGTTCTCTCTCTCTGATGCCTGTTTGATGTCCAACAAAGCATCCGAGCATCTGGAGGGCTGTGATTTTGCATATTGTAAAAAATAACTTTAAAAGAATTGTTCTGAGTGTAATAGGATGGCAATTCGTGCAATTAACCAAGAGAGACCAGTCTGTAAGCACTTTGGGGCAGTGACCTTCTCTCCCCGTTTACTATAAAACCGAGAGCAGTCAATTTTTGTACTGATCTCTGGAAGCCAGCTCCTGTGCTCTGTGGAATGTTGTCCAACTGTGTTCTACTTCAACTAGTTCCGTCCCTCAAACCGGGGTTAAGGTGTTTGAATTATTATTTAAATGCTCTCTGTCATTACATCAAAAGGTATATGCACTTAATGGATGCTGCTGTACTCCGTGTACTAACTGTTGACTAGAATTGGGATTGAAAAGTGGACAGAGGGATTTTCATGTTTTGGATTATTTTTTTTTTCCTTGACAAACTAGCAACTCTGTGACCTTGTGCAGATTATTTAAAATTAGATTGTTCAGAAGGTACTTGCACTGCAGGCTGTAAATAGAAATGCTAGTTTTGAAGTCTCTGGAAATATGATTGCTTCATTCATGTATCTAACATGAACTGAAATCGCGAAACACAAAATCCCCCCACTTCTGCCAGCACCTATGACAAACCTCCCTGAAACTCTGGCCCTGGGCCTCTAATAGCTTCAGTCTTTTCTTTAGAATCTGGAGTACTTTTGTATTTTATAAAAATAGTGCAAAGAGGTCAAAATACGTAGATTTGGTTATGTTTGCCATCATAGATAGGCTGCTTATTTAATTTTTTGGTTGCTAGATATTGAATACTTTGGGAAAATATGGATGACTTTTCAATTGAACTGTTTCTTTTTTTTTCATTTTAAGTTTTTAATGCTATTTCTTTTCAGCAAAGAGACTAGGTAAAGGAAGTGTTAAAGAGAAGCTGTGGAAATTAGAGAAGTGGAAGTTTCTGCTCTCAAATTTATCTTAACTTAGCTTTCAACTTGCTGTGGACTATCTAGGTTGTTTCATCCTATCTACATGACTGCCTTTGTAATGAACTGGATGCAAGGGGAGTAGTGAGGTTGGGGAAGAAAAAGGTGAAACTTGCACTCAAGAGAATATCTGTTTTCACCCATCTCTTGTCTTGTTGTGTTTCAGGTATACAAATGCTCTCAGTCCAGCCAGACACCAAGCCGAAAGGTTGTGCTGGCTGCAACCGTAAGATTAAAGACCGGTATCTTCTAAAGGCCCTGGACAAATATTGGCATGAAGACTGCCTGAAATGTGCCTGCTGTGACTGTCGCCTGGGGGAGGTGGGCTCTACCTTATACACCAAAGCCAACCTTATCCTTTGTCGCAGAGACTATCTGAGGTAGGCTACATCCTTCTTACGCTCTCTGACAAACTTGCTATATCTGTGCAGCCCTTCCTATGTAGTCACTGTTGCATAAGCAGTACTTGAGGGCTGCAAGGCTGAGTGTATGTAGGGGGTGAGAAAACAAATACAGCAGGATGAAAATAAAACTAAAACCTTAAACAAAAAAAGCACAAAAAAAGCAGGTGACACAAGCAGTTGCCAGTTTTCTGATGCTAATACTAGGAGTACTGTGCTCAGAGGAAGGAGAGGGTAAACCGCTCTGCACTTCCCACTACACTGCACTCCCGGAGAGCTAGTGATCTCCTCCTCCTCACAGCATGGTGGTATGGCTTGAAACCTTTCACGTGGTTTTCACCAGCTCCGGTGCAAGATTTGAACTCTGTAAATGAGGATTGCTTCACTCGTCTTCACTTCCCACTTTTGTCCTCTTAGTTTCTCAAGTGATTTTATTTGTGGCACTGGAAGCTTTTATGGATGTTGCCATTGAGCTGTTAGAAGCTGAACCAAGATGACCAGCTGTCTTCCTCGTGCTAAATGACCATCTAGCTAGCAGGCTCAAATCCACTCTGGTCCTGATTAAATCTGGTGTCCTGAGTGGGACACTGGGTAACCTGTTGTTGCTTCTCAGAGATGGGAAATTGTCGCCTGATTTGCTATCTTCTTGTTTGCTTGTGGACTTAGGCTCTCAAAAGTATTTGAGATGTAACTTGTAGCAAAGTACGCATGAGCAGTGCCAGGCTAATCCGCAGGTTGTATGTGAATAAATAGGGCTGCTTTACGGGAACTAGGTTTAATCGGGAAGTTTATTCTCCCTAGGCTCTCAATAGTAAATAGAGAGAGAAGACTCCTCTGGGGTGATTCAGAGCACCTATTTCCTATAGGAGCACCTTTCCTCCATTCCCTGTAGAGGAGCCCAAATGAGACTAGGTGCTCCAGGCTAAGGTGAGCTTCTGGGAATATTTCCCCTGCCCCTGTAGTGAAGCCTTTTCCTTTTAAAGGGACATTCAAGTCAGTAATACATTGGGGAAAAATTACAATTCTATTTGAACGTGTTAACTTACGAGTTCAGTTTAAGTAGAGGTACCGAACAGGAGATTCCCACGCACTGATCAGTTCCCAGATTGTACAGCATGGGTAGGTTGGAACAGGAATCAAGACTAAAGCATTATTAACAACTGTTGGTACTCTGTCTCCTCGCATTACAACCTGTATTTTCTAGAGTGGAACAAAAACCTTTGCAAACCCATCGTGCATTTGTCAATCTGGGGCTGCAAGGCAGGTGAGGGTTCTCCATGCATGAGCTTTACTTATGGGTGGGAGAGCACTTTTACCAATAAAAACTCTGAGCTGAACGCAAGATAAAGTACTGGGAATTCAGCATAGAGTCTGCATCTTAAAGCCATTGTGTTAAAGCTGTCAAAGAAGTAGGTAACACAACCTTACTTTTAAAGTTGGCAGGGAACTGCTTGAGTAGAATTGTTGTACATGAACCTAGGTCGTTTGTGATCTTAAAGTGTGCGTTTATAAAGAGATACTAGAACAGCTTCTGAGGGGAAAACTAACACTATTCCTAATTTTTAAAACCCATTTTAAGAATTTTTCTGCAAGGGCCTTGCAGGAGTGAGAAAACTCTGCTATGGTTTTTTGATCCAAGTTCCAAATTTACTGGAGACTTTGAACTTACTGAGTCTCCAAAGTGCTAGTGCAGCAGATCCAATGTTTGAAAGTCAAATGTTTAAAATCAAAACCAAAAGTGATCTAATAGTAGAGATATGAGCAAAGCATTCCCTAGCACAGATGCACAGACACACTGTTGCTCTGTAGTCTTTGAAGGTCTAACAGAAGCAAATATTTTGCTAACAGGTTGTTAAAATTCACCCTAAGTTATTCAGAGAAAGGAGACTGTGTATTTTTATCTGTTGTAACCGCATTCAAAGCTAGTGTTTCAGTTATTTGTTCATACACAATATTTTGCACCAGTGAAACCAGCATACATGAGAAATCCTATAACCAGTTTTAAGGCGTTTCTGGTTGTTGTTTTTTTTTTCCTCTGGGTTTATCAAGTCTTAATGAAGCTATCGTGTCACGAGCCTTCGTTTAGTGATTCTTGTGAGTGCGTAGATTTAAACTTGCTATTTACACTAAACTTCAAACTGATGCACTTAAGGTAATTGCAGATAGTCATTTGCCTCCTTGCGTCTTATCTACTTAGTTATGCAGTGAACCTACAAAGTGATCTTTCTAATGCTAATGTAAAAACTAGTTAAATGTTCTCTAGCTTTGTAGTCAAATAAGCTTTCATATTTAGCAATCCACTTTATGAATTTAAAGAACAAATTACTTTGTACTAATGATCAGATTAGGGTTCGATTACAGTTCCCAACTATCCTTTCTTTTTTTTTTCTTTTTCTTTTTAACCGTAAAGGGAGTCTTTGCTACATATAAAACTATTCTAGCTTTCTATTAATTTATGTGGTGCCCTCTAGAGGTTATGTAGCTTGCATGATACTGTAAGGAGTAAAATTGCTCATTAACTTGTCTCTCTGTATTCATTACGTCTTTTAGTAAGACAGCCATTCTACAGATACTATAAGCAATACTGCAGCTAGTTTGGGTGCTTTAACAGTCGTGGTTAAATTCGCAAACTGTGTGATCGTGTCTTAGGTTATTTGCAAAGATACTTCCAGTATCTCTCATTTAGAGATGCCTGCCAAAAACCTAAACGCTCCCTCAGCCCTGATTCACACTCATGTTCCACATTTGAGCTCTGATGTATTTATTTTGTAAATACTCTGTTATTTTCAGAACTTTGAAACTTACTTTGCTTTAGCTCTCTCCTTTGGTGAAATTAGTTAACTTTAGTATATTAAAACCTTTTTTTCTGAATTGGGGGGTGTTGAGGGGCTTGAAGAAATCTTTAATGAGGTAGTGAGCTTTGGAAATGCTGTGGGTGTGGGAGGCTTTAGCCTGGTATCTGATTCATGCAAGTCACTCAGGTGGTTTCGGAGATGGCGTATGACGCCAAGAGTCTCGAGGTAGCCGCAGCAGGAACGAACTCTGTTTTGTTAGCAAGGATGAGAATAGACTTGAGTAAAGAAAGAACCCAATGTTAGAAGTAACGTTGCCGGTGAAAATGATATGCAGACTATAATTCCCCTGCAGGCTTCTGTCTCCTGCTTATACACTCTTGGGTTAGAAAGTGAAGACTTAATTTAAGGAACTTAGGTTTACGCCAGTATTTCAAGTCCATTTACAGTAAGTGAAATATGTAAGAAGGTTTGGCTTGGGTTTGTTTTTTTTTTCACCTTTTTCCCTCCAGAGCCTGTACATTGACATCTTAATGCATCAGCCTATGCTGCTCTGTCCTCTCCTGACTGGCAGCATGTCCATTTACAAGCACAATATTCCCTTTGAAATCTGTCATTACTGCCATTAATGACCAGTCGTTATGTTAACAGCCCTTGGGCTGTTAACATGTCAAACTGGTTGTTAACTAGAATATTATTACTTACTTGAACTGCAGGTATGAGTTGTGTGAAATGCGCTTTGGTTCTGCGTACTGGGCTACTTCTGCTCAAAACAATAGGGAGACACCAGAGTTTTTGCCTTTGGGGTGCCAAGGGATTTGCTTTCTGTTCCATCTGCTCATTTGATTTCTGCATATTTGTGAGGTCCTTCTGCCCCTAGGCAGTCTCCTAATTTCAGGTGCAACTATGTGCCATCCCGTCTCTTAGCTTTGTGTGCAAATGGGCAGCCACAGATACTTCCATGTGTACCGTAATGCCTGCTGCACGCTTGAGATTAATATCTGGCTCCTAGAAGTGTAAAATGAAAGACCAACAATTACATGTAACTCAGTTGTATTAAATAATGAGCTTCCTCGGATGCAGCGAAAATATGAAAGTACAGCTGTGCTAAGCTAGTAGCAATGTAGGTCAATCACCCTTTTCACTTAGGTTTTTAACTACGCAAACCCTGCTGAGCGACCAATGACTACAAAGTGCTGTTTCATTCCTATTTAATTTTGGCAGCATTTTACTGAAGAGCAGGCATTCATGCAGCTAAATTATCTTCACCGTTTCTGGTTTTAACTCCAGCTCCATGACACTAAATGTTGGAGTGCATATCTCTTAGTAAACACAAAGAATATGGTTTCTGATTTTTTCTTTTTTTTTTCAAATCCATCTCTTAACATGGAAATTGAATTAGAACTTTTATTACTTTTTGCATAATTTCCCTAGCCAGGCAAACAGATCATAGGAAAAGGATTAGCAAAACTAATATATCGGGGTGGAATTTTTGCCCTTAAACACATCTAGAACCTTACTGGAGATGTGGGTGACACAAAAGACTACACACCCCCCCCATCCCTGCCCAACCTGGATATTGATTTTGTTCATAAATGTACTGCAGACTTTAAAAGCACTACTGTTCCTGAAGAAAGGGGCAGATTGTGTTAGTTTGGTTTTTTTCTTCTTCCCCTCTTGCTGGTTCAGAGACATGCAAAGATTTTAAAATACATATATTGGATGAGATCTTGTCGATGAGACGTGACTACAGAAAGCAAAGTGTTGAACCACTGAAGCATTGTGAAACTTCTGCCTCTGTAAAATATTTAACTTGTGAAAGGGTGCAGACTGAAGAGAGCAGAGTTTAGGAAGTGGTCTTTTGCTGTAGAACTGTTGACCCTCTGAAGGCAATTATTATCTAAAACAATTACTATGTAGGAGAAGTTAGAGAGACTTAAAATATCTTCTGGCCTGGTACTGATTGACAGATCCTATTTCTCTCTCGTGTCATGGAAAGTGTAGCTATCAGCTCTTTTACATGTATGTATAAATTATTTGAATATTTTCACAGGTAGTGGGCTGTAAGGTGTTTTCAAAATCACGCCTCAGTATGCTTCTTGCCCAGCTTGATTCAATGAGGATATATCTTGTAAGATTTAAGCACTCTGAGTTTTAAGGAATATTGAGGCATTTACAATAGCGAGGCTTAAGAGAGCTCTCTGCTTTCTTCACTAGAGCTTTGTAGGACAACCCTTATTGATACACTAATATCCATGTTGAAATACATTGAAGAATTCAAGGGAGTATTAATTTGCAGGAATAGCCCCTAAAAATGCTTTAAAATATATATAAAAAAGGTAGGTGTAACGGTCTGCTTGTATTAATTTTGCTGTGTTTGCGAGATGAATGTTCTCCTGAATTCACATCAATTGTATCATTTTGCTTGTCTTAAAAGGAAAAAGACAATACTCTCTTTCCCACTAATTGCCAAAAGTTTTGAAACCCTCAAAATGCCATAACAGTTCTTGAAGGGATAAGGATGTACTACAAGGAGAGTAATGCACGTACGCACAGTTAATCCACCCAGCTTGCATAGAATAATGCTTTTGATTTAGTTACACTCTGCCTGGTTCAGCCTGTTCTTATTTTAGTTCATCTGTGATAGCTTTTAATAAGAAAGATTCAATTAAGCTGTTAAAATTAGTGTTTAAGTCATGTTGAAATGCACTAAAATGTGTGTACTCAAGTTTGATGCTTTTCAGCAGTTCCATGTGTTTCCCCGTATCTGCTAGTATTTTTCTTCAGAGCTGCCAAATTTTTAATAATTGTGTTATTTTTGGTGCCTTAAAATACAGAGTTTAATTTCCAAGAATGCGAATGCTCCCTCTTATAAGGCTTCTTGAAAACCAGGCGCTTCTTGTGTGTTGTCAAAATACCTCATTAATCCCCTGGAAATGTTCAAAGAATTTCAGGAGACTTTTCAGATGAAAGTACAGTGTCTCTTAAAGCCTGTCCTACAGCTCTTCATTATCTTTCTACAGTACGGTGTATTTTGATGGAAAATTATTTTACTACAAAGATTTTGTCAATACCTCACAGCTCAATGAATCTCAATAAAAGTGGTGATTTGGGGGCAGCCCGGGTAAGTCTGCAGTGCCAGAGGATGGGCCAACATTCTTAGTAAAAGAACGGCAATCCTATAAGTCTGCTTGGTATTTTCTATAACCTCTTAAAAGAAATTCAACTTTCTTGATTTCTCCCTTGCTGAATTTTTCCTCAGAAGTGACTTTGTGACTAGTGTTTTTATGCAATATGCTTAAAATAACACCCGTATTAAAATGGTTTACTTCAGGAGTAAATGTTATCAACTATATTATGACATGTGATTTGACATCCAAGATTTAATTGGAAACTTTCTGCATTTTTGGCCAGAGGCATATGTGAAACAATGCATCTATGTATAATGCAGCAGAAGAATATTTAGCTCTTATTGCCTAGTGCAGAGGTGCCTTTAAGAAGTTCTGATTTCTGCTACATATCTATTTCTTAAAGAAAAATAAAGAAATATTATTTAACTTGTTTGAAATTTTAATTACTTTTTTGTAGATATTTTAACAAAAACTTAAAAATATGTCTCTATTATGTAATAAAACCCCCCATGTTTCTTACTCAATTTTGTTACTTGATTTCATATAGTCTTAAAATGTTTCAGATAATATATAGCATTCCTTCTTGATATGAATATTTGAATAATATGAAACAAGTGTAGTTGTTTTTCCTGAAAGTATAGTCATGAGCAAAGCAAAAACTTCAAATACTGCTCACTTGGAAATACCAATTTCACGTAGAATTTCGTAATAGATAATTGAGACTTGGCCATCAAAATGAACAACATGGTTACACACTTTCAGCCCCTGCTTACTTTAGGAATTGCTTTCTCTTTTAATTTTTCACTGAAATAAAATATATTCATGTTGGATTCAGAAAACAAAATACACAGTATACAATACTCAAATGTTTTCTGAACGAAATTCATCTTAGCTATTGTCCTAAGTATCTACTTTTGGGTGTACCTTACCAAATGCATTGGGGTTTTTGCTGTCTAACTTGCCAGTGGATTCCTTAGTATGATAATGGATGACCTTTTAAATAAATCTAGTAGTTACAAGCTTTTTTTTTTTTCTAATGAAAATGTTCTTGAGTTTTTAAAGTTTTTCAGAGAGATATCTAAAGCAATGAGTCTACATTGTCACTAAGCTTCACGTGTTTTACACCTGCTTCTCTATAACGTAATTCTGGTACTGTTGTTTCATGCCTGCCGGAGGCTGCTTCTTGCATATTCCGAATCAATTAGCCTTTGACACTTGAGTGTCATTGTATGTGACTGGTGTTTCTTAAAATGACTATGGATATCAGTAAATTCATATTTTAAAAGAGAAAAGGCTGCTTAAGTAATCTCTAGAATGTGCTGCTTTTTCAGATGTATGTATAAAAACTATCGAGCTATCATATTCCTGAAGAAGGATGGATGGAAGAGCTAGTGTACCTGATCAGGCACAAAAAAAAAAATAAAAAATCTGTAATGCGCCAGAAATAACTAAAATCTGGATATACAGAAACTACTGGTTCTGCTCCTTTCTAATGTTTAGAAAGGTATTATAACTAAAACAAATAAACAAGCCCCCTGAAACATAACCTGGGTCAAAAATTCACAACAGTAGTGTCAGATCTTGACCAAATCCTAGTGATACTGTAAATTGCTCAAACAGGAGCGAGCAGTTCAGCCAAATTTGATCTTTAGCAAGCCGTGTATCAAAATGAAACAAATACACAGCTGAGATACCTTACAAGCTCTCCATGCTCATATCCTCTCTGCACATCTGCTTGATACGATACTTGCATGTAAATTTATGCAGAAATCATGGTGGTATTCTGCACCCCACCTTATATAGGCACTTGCAATATGGTCCTGTCTTCTTTAAAACAGATGAAGACAGACTTTAAAAGTATGCTAACAATGAAGCATCTCTCTAGTCCCATTGCTACTGGTGAGGTTAGTTGTGGGTGTAATGCAACCAGGTGCTAAAATGTCACGATGGAGTGTCAGTATAGTGAATTCAAAATTCAGTCCTTCTTCCAGCCTCACATCAGATCTTCAGCTACCAGCAACTCGAGAGTATTTACCACCTAATTTTCAAAAAGCACAATGGCCTCAATTATTAACTGCAAAATATTTTTTTCCTTTTGGATTTTCTCCTGTTTATCTATTTTACAACAAAACACAACACAAGGGAACTTTTCACTAGCAGAAAATTGCCACTTTTATAGAAAAGAAGAACGTGTTCAGCTCTGGGATGGTGTTTCTCGAGAAATTCTTGAGTGAAGTGGCGTTCTGCAGTACTGGAATTTAAGCTTTTCATCTTTTCTTTTGTAAAAATGATAATGTCTTGCCACATAGTTGATGACAGTGAATTATAAAGATAAAATTATTGGCGGGGGGGGGGGGGGGGCAGCAGGGGAG
>VWZK01016061.1:15157-40157 GCA_013396935.1 Baryphthengus martii
GCGCACGAGCACAGAGAGTATCAGGGATTTTGTTTTTTCTACATTTGGGAGAGGTGAGAGTAAGCGAGAATAAGTGAAGTTATACATTTGGATATACCATAAGTGATAATACATCGGACTCATTAGGAAGACACTGTACTACACTAGGTAGCTAAATGTCCCCTTGCTCTTGTATTGCTGCTTTCCCATCGCACCTTTGTTTTAAGCAAAGCTTGAACTTTTGGACTTTGTGTACAGGAGTTATAATTAATTTCACTTGACACTAAAATGTGTGAAATGCTTGTGAATCAAACCTGATTTTTGTTCAAAACAAGCTTTCAAGCCGTAAATATTAGCATATGCAGAGTCTCAGGTTCTGGTTCAGTGAGTAGTATTCATTATATTTTAACCTTACATTGAAAAGTTTTATTGTTCCACTATGGGTCAAAATAAATGTCATTTTTGTTTTATCTACTAATGCTGTTTCTTTGCAGATACCTTAAAGAGAAATATGTATTAGAGAAAAGCTGATCCAAATACAGCTTTAGTAATTAACCACCCCTTTAAATTCACCTGCTTTAAGGAATGGAGGAATTTATTGTTGCTGATCAACTTCTTAAAATGGTTCCAGTAACAGCCACTGAACTTAGTTTTGACTTCTAGATAAATTTTTAGAAAAGGTTTCTAGGTAGTGATAGCTTGATTGAGCTACAAGCTATGATTTAGGGATAATAGTAATTGTACTCATTGTGAATTATTGTCTTAGTTCTCATCTTCTGTCACTGTGGTTACTTCTACATAAATCTTGGGTTTCTGTATTCAGGACTGCTACCTTCAATCTTTCTCAAAATTTGCATTAAAAAGTTAAGTTTTCTTTTTTTTTTTTTTTTGGTTGGTTGGTTTAGTAGAAAACTTAAAAATTCATCCTCCCATAAAGAAACAAATTGCATTTCTCCCCTTTCTAATTTGTGTTAAACAGATTTTACACAGAATTCAGAAGTTTTTAGAATATGATATTTGTATTTGCAAGAAAAGACTTTTTAAAGAAGTCTTTGTAAGCCTAATGTGTCTGCCTTATACAAAGTGTCGAGAAGGGGAGGAGGGCAGTCACATTAAGGAGCTGTTCTGCACTAGTTTTTGTTGGCTTCCTTATTTAATTTGTTATCTGATATGTTTAAGAACTACAGCTTTACACTACAAGGACATTAACCCTAATCCTACAAAGGTATCCCGAGTTGAAAGCTATAGGGCTATAATTTACAAACATGCTTTAGGAAAGCCAAATATTTAGAATTGCAATGGCTTTGCCTGCAAACCTATCTTGAATTACGCTGTCCTTGTATTTTGTGTGCTATGTACTGTACAGCAATTACCCCCACCCACAGCATGACAACCCTCCCTGGTCCAGGAAGAGCTCAAACCCACAATTCTGCTCCTGGCCTGGCACCTTGCTGCTGTGTCTAGGATGTCAATCAAAGTTTTGACACCCTGTAACAACCTTGCCCTGTTTCTCTCTGATGGAAAGAATGGTTATTTGTATGCTAATCCTATATACCACCATCCCCAAATCAAACTGCTAGTGGATGATTTAAGAGTCTAACTCTAGGCTTATCTCTACAACCTATTGGCAGCTCATAGGCTCTGCTCTCCACAGTTTTCCTGGGAGATGGCGGGGGGTAGGATGTGGGACAAAAACTTTGTAAAAAAGCCCTGGGATTTTGCATTGGTGTTTGCGAATCTTGTGTTCTCAATTAACTTTCTCTTCATGCTCCAAAATTATGGTAATGAACCTATCCTGTGTACTTAGCAGCTCTGAGGTTCTAGGAGGATGTGTTCATCTTTATTAAGATTAAATTAATGCATTTTTGTGTGCTGTATAGTATTAAAAAAAAAATCAGCATGACATTGAATACTTATAACAGGGAGCACTAAAAAGTAAATTAAAATATATTCTTTCTGCTCTAAATTTCCCTTATTAACCTCAAAACCTAGAGGAAATGCTGCAAACATTGCGGCAAATGTGCTGGTTTTAATGAGCCTGGCTGTAGTGTGAAGTTAGCCAAGAGCACTTCCCCCAGCACCTCCTTACCTAATTCAGTCATAATGCAGAGAGAACTGCTAGTAAAAAGAGTCAGTGTGGAAAACGGAGAGAAGTGACTGCTTCGTGAACACACAGCCAACAATGGGTGTCTTTTTGTGCTTTTCTGAGGCCTTTCATTACCATCCCCGATGTGTCCCTGTCAGGGTCCCGATTACTCTCCGTCTCCAGGTGCAGCGCAGCCTGAGCGTTTTCCTGCAATAGGCATAACAGCCTCTTTCTACTTCTCCCTGTTTCTTTTGTCTTTTAAGTAAGTTCTCGTTTGATAATTATAGGTAAAATGCACACATGTATTTTATAAGAACACATCTGAAAGGCACAGGGTAGGTGGTAGCCTCCGTTGCAACTTCTTTCACAATTGGCCGTAGAATAGTTTGAAGATGAGCACAAGTACAACTTCCTCCTGCTATGGTAAGCAGATAATTGTTTTCATCAAGTTATTTTCCCTCCTTGTACAAATATACCTTCTTTACTAAAAGACCCTCGAGTTATATTCTGAATAAAAGCTAGTATAAATTTGCAAAATTTACTGTAACTTGTCTGGTTATTCATCTTGATAGAGATGTACCGTGTCTGAACAAATAACTCTGGAACCAACTATCCTAAGAAATCCTGTTATTAATTACGTAGTCCTACTATGTTGGCAGATAAACAGTTTTTCTCATGGCCTACTGAAAGAGTAATTTTTATCTATTTTGTATGTATATATAAATACAGGTGTAAGGTAATTCTAGCAGATGTAAAATCACTATAATTTTTTTGGTATAATACTTTAACCACTAGAAATATTTTTCTTCTGAAGTCGAGCTCTTTCTCCTCATAAGCTGATCCTTTTGATTTTAAGGTGTTCGTTTTGGAAAAGTTAATTCTTGACACCAATTCTTACATGCTTCATACTTGGATTATTTGTGCAATGCTGTTAATATTATGCAAGTAGTATAGTATTGCTGTTAGCAGAGTATCAAAAAGTTGATATAGGGACAAGTATTCCTTTTCCACCCACCTTAAAAAAAAAAAAAAAAAGAAAAAAGAAAATTGGGATGAGGAGGGAAACAGATTTAGAAAATTATTACAAGCATGTTTAGTTTCCCAGAAAATCTTGCCTAAGTGGAAAGATGTAATTATTGCCTGGAAACCACTATCCCTGGAAGGCACTTGAGAACCAACCTTCTTGCCTCTTGAACTTTGAAGAACTGTTTTATTCATGCTTTTAAGCACTGCTGCTTTGAATTCTTAAACTCTAGCTGACCTTTTGCGGAACCAGATCTAACCTAGACCCAATGTACTTGTCTGTTGAGAAAAGGCATTGAAAAGTACAGTTCCATAGCCCATGAGCTATATTAGATTCAAGCAGTGCCTTGCTCTCCAGGTTGGGTGGTGACATTCAAAGATGGCTTCTTCCTGATAGGAGGAATAGACCAAATATTACCAGTGTATTTGCAGTCTGACTCTTGCTTTGTCACCAGAAAAAATCCAAACAAGCCAACATACAGCAATTACTGCTAATTGAGCCTCACTGCAGTGTTGCTTGTTGAAGGCAGTACTACTGATGACTGGAAGATGCAATACAAAGTTTTTGTGTCTGTCCCTGCTTCAGTGGCATGTCTGGTGAGCATTGTCGTCCTTTCTTCTGCTGTGTACGAGGGGCAGAAGTAGATATAGCTGTAGTCTTTACATGAAGAAGCTAGAGAGGCAAAAGAGTTAACAGCTGCACCTCTTTTTCCTGCTTTCCCTGAAATTTCAGGATGCCAAAGATGACAGGAACGTGATGCTGGTGTAGGCAACTGTCCTTCCTCATCAGTAATATTTGGGGAGAAAAAAATTATTAAACTGCGTATTTAAGAACACTTGTCAAGAGAAGACATCAGTTGTCGTTAGATGGGACCCCTGCTTTCTGTTCCTAAAACTAAATGCAGTTACCAAGACAGCTGCATCTGGGCAGATCACTCTTCCGTAGACTTGCAGTCTTGCTGTCAGTTTTCCATTCTCCTTGTGCTCAAAGGGAACACCATCAAACTGGACAACTGCACGAACAGTTTTTAGCGATTGGGAAAGAGTGACAGTTTATGTGCTCCAAACTGAGCAATTCTGCTGCAAGATTAATTCTGGAGATCCTCTGTCATTTTGGATGTGGGAGGGGTGTGAACAGAGGCTGCTCATCACATGCAGAAATTTGGGTAAGGAAGAAATCCCTGTTGGGAGTAACCCAACCTTTCTCTGTGTTCTGCATCACTGTTGCCAAACCTCACACTTCTCCCCCGGTCCCTAAAAAAACCCCACAAAAATAAAAAATATTAACCAGTGCTCATTAGAAAACAGATGAAAGCAGCACATGCAGCAAGTCAGAAGACGGATAAATTGTGGCAGCAGACATTTGGGTCTGCCAGATTTTAAAGGTCAACACCAAAAGGCAGGCTGGGAAAAAAGTTCCAGTAAAGGGGCAGGAAAGAATATAGGCTTGAAGACAAAGCATGTTGTTATATTTGTCCCAACATAAGTGATGTCTAGTCACACACATGATATTTATATCAAATTTTTTTTCTGATGGTCCTAACTGTATTGAGTATGCTGTTGTTGCTTCCTTAATGCAATCTCCAAAGGTCAATCAAGTTAAAGAGTCAGGCTGATGAGATTAGACATTACTTAAAAAAATTACCAAAAAAAGCGTGTTTGGAGAGAGGCCTGAACATGTCTCCAATATAATTCTGCCTGGCTTGCTCCAGGTTCCTGTATGTTTTTCTGGAAACACCACATGAACTACTTTAGCTCCAAGGGTGCTTTCTCATTCTCTGGTGATAGCTGAGGTATCTGCATGTTCTTGGGAGAGATGAGGGAATCTTCTGGGCACAGGACAAAAATAAAATGACACATTTAAGTGCTTTTTTTTTTAATGCTCCAGGGAGATTTTACTATCTGAATTGTGTGCAGTGAGCAGGGATTTTTCATTTCATACATCATTCACGACTTGCTGCAGTGATTCCAAAAAGTCACACAAGCTGAGTTGCTGCTTGCACAGAAGCACGGAATTTTTAGTTTGCGAGTTTTAACAATGAATATCAGAGCTTTATTAAGGCTTCACCAAAAATTTGCAGTGGGGAGGTACAGTGTTAGGAGGAAAGGAGTAATGTGTCTGAGGGCACTGGAGGATACACAGTAATGACTATGGTAAGATCCAGCATGTTTTTCCTTCCCCTTCTTGTTCTCCCATTGCTATTAGCTTGATGCAAAAGGAAGGTGAGTGGGTCCCCAGTTTGGTGGTTTTTTTTTAATATTTTACATATTAAAGTCTTCTGGTAGCACTAGCCAAGAACTTTTGTTTTACATTAGGCTGTTGCACTGATACAGAGCTGTGAGTGGCATGTGAAGTCTGTCTCTGGTTTTGCCCTCTCATGCATTTATTTGGGTTTAGTTAATACCTTTTCCAGCAGTTGTGAAGTGCCTGGAATTATATACTAAAGATTAGGTGATTTAAATCTAATTTAATAATTTTTTTTTTCATCTGTTTTAGAGGCTTTGTAACAAATACATGTATCTTTAATTGCTATAGTAAAAAGCAGTGAGTGGGGAGGGGAACCTCTTCTAGCAATGTCACCTATGAATGAAGTTAGACTGGCCGCCTATGTCTGTTAGCCGAGTTGAAGTGAATGGATATACAGAATTCTGGACAGATGGGTGAGCATCTTGTTTTACAGAGTTACATAGCAGTTATTGTCTGTGTGCCCACCATGGGCTTTCCGGCTTTTTCTGTAGTCTCAAGAAATCATGCAGCCTAATTACCTGGCAGCCCTTACAGATCAGCTGTGTCAAAGGCAGAGTTGTTATTGATGCCCTGACATTGCTTTTTTTTTTTTTTTTTTAAGTGGCAGGGGGCACTGCATTCCAGTTTTGAGAGACTCTTCCTGAACAGCATAGCACCCACCCTCCAAAGGCAGGCTACACTGAAGGAGGCAAGCCACCTGCAGGAGGTGGGCCAACTGCCACCTGTTGAAGGCCTTGCCCTTTCAAAGCGGAGGAGGAAACTAGATACAGTCTCAGCACCCCTGATAGCATCACCCTGTATAAATACACTGTGGGTTTTGTTAATTTTTTTTTTTGTGCAGAGAGCAGAGCAGCTAAATGCTCCTCCTTTTGTGAGTGGGTGGGAGAGGTTAGGCCGCAGAGCTGACATGTAATGGTCATGGCGGGCAAAGACAAGCTCTGCAGCTAGAAGATTCTAGACAGTAGCTCTCTGTTGATTGATGTGACAAAGCATCAGATTCCTCTCTGACCTCTGCAGTGCTTTTCTCTGATGTCCTTTTGTAGCCCAGTACTGTTCTGCTCTGTGTCCTTTCTGTCCGTTCCCAGCCTAGGTTTTCCAGTTATACGACTCCTTTCTGTCAGGGTGAGGGAATCCCTGGTGGGAGCCTCCCCAGACAGATAGACAGGATAGAAGGATAGACAGACTGTTCCAGAAGCAGTTAAAAGGCCCACAATTGCGATCCCATCCAGTGCCAAAATTTCAACCTAAGATTCTTGAAGTTATTTTGGTACCCTTACAGCCCTGAGCTGCTTTGGTTGCCAAAGGAGCTCAGCATAATGTTGACAGGTCTATCCAGAACATCTGCTGTGAACCCTCCTTTGGTTCTGCCAAAGCAGAGTGTGTAGGATAGGCCCTTGGAAGGAAGTTTATGGTCGTATTTCTCCATTCTCACAACAATTCCCCCTCAGTTGGATGCAGGGCCTGCAGAGCCCATTTATCCTGTTCCAGCCCCTTCATCTGGCACTCGGCACCTCCAGGAGGGCAGGAATCTGAAAACAGGCTTTGTTATGACAGAGATCTCCAGCTCTTGTAGCAGATGTTGCTGGTGAGAAGCAATTTTGTTCCAGCCAAACCTTCTTCAGCTTTGCTGAGGAGATGCATTGAGAATCTCATAAGGCTACAGGCTTTGGCAAAGAAATTCAGCATTTACCAATGCCAGATACTCTCTATATTTCTTTTTGAAGGCTATGTAGAGCAAATGATCTCTTCTCTGTCTCTTTGAAACAGCTGTAAATTTCTCTTCCTTTAAAACCCCCACCCATTAGACAACTCTGACAGCAGCCAACAGTTATCAGATGCAAACTGAACTATGTGCCTAGGATAAAGAGTTGTGCATCTGTCTCTCCTGATCGATCCACTGGACGTTTTGTACGCCAGTGCTTTAATTTAAAATATTCCAAGGAAGTAGAAATCCCAGGTCATTTCCATAACAACCTTTTAAGAAGTCTTGTTGCCTTTTAAAAAGATATTTGCTTCCCCTTTTCTCTCTGTCCCTCCCCAGCTCCATCCGTTGTTTGCTTTAACCTTATCCTCTGTATACAGACTGCTGCTTTACCTTCTGTTACAGTCCTCTCTGCTTTGTGCCCAGAAGATCTAACCAAGTTATTTTTAGCTTACTTTAAATCACTGTTTGTGATAATCCCTTTCCAATAATTCCCAGGAGCTAAAAAGCATTTGCTCGTTGTGAAGGAGGAAGTTTTGCCTTACATTTGGACCTGGAACTGCATTATTTCTGTCTTGCTGTCCAAAGTGTCTGTTCCCATGAGGCTGAGAAAATGTCCTGTTCTGGTTTTTATAGTAGAGACAACAGTGATCTTGGGTGTAATTTGCCAGCCATGGAAGATATTTTTGTGGAGCAGGGAATTTACCCAAACTCTGAAAAAATAAGTTAATCCTACTTGTTTTCTCTTCTGACCATGATAATTCTATGCCAGAGAGGGGGTGTGATTGTCATATTTCTTTAAAGGAGCAATTAACAAGTAAATAATGCATTGCTTTTGCATCTAAGCAATTGTATATACTTTGATTGATTTTATTCTTGTGAAGAATTCTCTGTGCATTACCCATTTATGGTATTTATAGTTTAAGGCACTGAATGAAAGTCCCATTCCAGTTCAGCAAAGCTGATGAGGTTTCTGAAGTGCCCCACACTCCTGCTGATTTTTGAAATCAGAGGAGAATTGTGCCAGTGTTGAACTGTTCATAAATCCACTTCCAACCTACCGATTCACAAAAAAAGAGATGTTGACCCTGCTGTAGATGGCTCACATGAGGTTGTATACACCCACATAATGTATGGCAAAGATGTCACAGAAGAGAGATTCTCAGGGGTGGTCCCTCACAGCTAAAAGACACTTCACGTGCATCAGCACTGGAAAACTTGTTTTTTTTCAAGTAGAAGTATAATAGTCTGATTAACTATTGAACGGTAGCCTCTATGTAAATTTACCGTGAATTTCAGAACTGCCATTGCAGACCTCATACTGTAAAATTGCAGGGTTAGGTGCATTTCACACAGAAAAACTGGCATTTTTCTTCTCTTCTTGCCAGGACCCTGTTATGTGTAAAATGTATGTATTTTATAAAGTTCTTGTTTCTACTTGTTTTGGGGAGAGGGATCTTGTTTTAATAAAAAAAAAAAAAAAAAAAAAAAAAGAAAAAAAAAATTGGATTACAAGACTGTTAGTTAAGCAGCTCACTGAAAGGCTTGTTATTTTGTTTTTACTGTTAAAATATCCCCTAATCCACCTTGCTGGGTTTCTACCATTCATGTAATATTCAATCAAGCCCTTGTTTTGTGAGAAATGTGACAACACATTGTTGGCACTTTACAAACCTACAGCCCTCGGCAATAGTTAATGAGAGGCAGGGTTTTTTCCCTGTGCAGGACACAATGAAATTTTAGACAGATGAATGCTAAGAGAACCCTATGTACCAAAGGCAATGTTTACTGCATGTAATACATATCATTGTTTGTCTCCTGTAGTGAAAAATACTTGTGTCATGCTGTTAAAATGTACTCCTGACAGAACAGAGCTTGCTATTATAGGGTCCATTGCTTAAAAAAATGATATACTGACAGAAATACAATTTAAGAAAATTTAACACCAAGGGTAGTCGACCATGTAGGCTACTATTAAGGGGCCAAAACTCAAGGCCATGGTTTTATTAAAAAAAGAGAGATAGTTTATTTGCTGGTAGTAGGTAAAGTTTTTTAAAAAACAGGAGCGAGAAAAGAAAAAAAAAAAATCAAACTTGCATCCCTTGGTCTCTAGTGTGTAAAAAAAATTAATAAAAGCAACAGTTTAATAAGATTTTATTGCAGAAATGTTTAAGGAACGCTTCAGATTTTTAAAAAGTTGCTTATACTGTGGAGCATTACAGTGCATAACAGATTGTTGCTTTTGGATGCAAGGCACGCCCGGTGCTTTTCATAAAATGAATAGTGAGACCTGGTTAATTTGAATCGGTTTGTGCATTCCTCTGTATTTTTCTTTGGTTTTAGAAGTATATTGAGATCAGTGGTTTACTGATGTGAGGAAATATGGTATTGTATTTGGTTGGCTAAACTTGTACAGTTAAATCTTCAGATATTTGCTTTAAGTTAACAGTGGTCAAATTAGTAGCCACGAATTCTGATCTAAAATTTATTTTCGCCTTCCCATTTCTTCATTGCACATTTCTAATTAAAAATTGCTAATTCATGATGTGTATTAGTCTATGGGGCACTGACAGGCCGTTGTTTTGTATCTGCCTTGTGCAGTAAATTACCAAAATCACAACTTCTGTTCCTTGGTGAAGAAGCTTTAAATTCTCAAATGCTAAAAGGTAAATGGAAAATACTTGGCTTGTGCAGAAGATAAACAGTGTTATACTGGTAACGAATAGATTGAGTAAAGTGTACAAATGTGCGTGTCTGAGCCCTTGGAGCTTGAAAGAGCATTCCCCAGCAGGGTTTGGGTTGTACGTGGTGATGTTGGAGTACACGGACGATCTAATAAAGGCGGCACCAGAGTGGGTATCCTGACCATACAAATGTGGATTTCGGATTGAGTAAACACTGCTAATGCACACTGAGCTTTCAGATTTAACAGGCAGAGTGCTCCAGGGCCAGCTCCTTATTTGGAGACTTTTGGAAAAATCTGTCCAGCTCTCTTGAAGATATGGCCACTTCTTTTTACACTTAAAATAGAGGTAGGGTCTTTGGGGAGGGGGCTGTTTCTTATTCCTGCAGAATGTCATGCTATTTCTGTGTTCACCAAACCAAAGACTTCCCAAGGGATGAGAGGAGTTGAAGGATTTAAATGAGAGCGCAATTGAACGTATATGTTACGTTGTTTTTTAAAAGTGAGCAGTTATTCAGATGCTTCTTATTTTAAATGGAAAAATACGAGGAAAATTCTCTGATATCACCTAGAAAAATACTGTATTTTTCATTAGCTGTATCTGATCATCAGGTACAATCACAAACAATAAATGATCATAATAGTGGTATCACCTAGAAAAATACTGTATTTTTCATTAGCTGTATCTGATCATCAGGTACAATCACAAACAATAAATGATCATAATAGTTCAGGAAGAAAGTAACTTTTTTTTCCCCCATCAAGGTAATGAGAGATTTAATATTTTTTGTTCCTCACTTATTCCCCTTCCCCCGTGTAAAAACCTCATTTCATTTACTAAAAGAACATTTTACCATGCTGGTGGTAAGACTAACACATTCACAACAATGAAAAAAAGTAATGGAAATAATTATCCAATAACACAAGCATATACCTGAAGCTTGTCAATAATATAACACTCACTGTTGGTATGAATTAATTTTTTACACACAGCCCCACACCCTCCCCACAGACACATACCCACACCCCCAGTGTTCCAAGCCCATATGTACCCTTTAAGGCACATATAAAAGTTGTCCTTTGAAGATTTCTGAATTTTGGATTCTGAATCTGGAGATATTTCTACATATATTGTATTAAACGATGGCAATGGGTGGGCATCTTTCATATTTTTTTGTGGTATTGAGGCCTAAATACTTGTTAAACCTTCAAGTTAATAAATTATTATTGATGCTAAATATTCATTTTACACAAGATTTCAACAATTTAAAAGAAGTGGTGCCAAATATAAGCTGTACTGCAAATTTAAGTTCTGTTGCAAGTGATTTGTTTATTACAAATATACGTCTCAAATCCGGTTTTATTTTGCTATTAATACTTTTCCTCTTTGCTTTTTACATTTCTCCCAGATTAGGGTGATAAAAGTCAATAAAGCCAATTTTGGTTTTGTAGTCAATTTTACTTGCAGGTTTTTAATTCTGCAGTATGTGGGTGTTCCAATCTGCATTGTAATTACTCAGTATTTCAATATAATTTTTAACTGTAGGGTTGGTTTTTTTTGTTCTCTGTCACACACACTGTGCAAACAGTAAATTTTTAGATTTTTACAAAAACATCTACTGAAAGAAGCAATACATATGTACATTTTTTTGACGAATGCGCATACTGTTCCAAAGTGTAGAAGGAACAGATTTCGAGTTCAGCTGACAACAATGTAGCATACTTTTGTGATGCAGATAAAACACCTAAATTACATGAAAAACATTGTGCCACTTCATCAGGTCGGCCTTCTCTTCTCTTGTATGGTCAGCTAGTTCATTCTGAAAATCATCTTTAAACCAACAGATGACAGGCTGATGACCACCTCCTTTGAGCTGGGAAGGCCACCTGCCTAACTTAAAATAGTTGCCCCTTCCTGAAAAGTAAAAATTAAGCTTTCCAGCAGTCTCACATCTGGCCAGCTGTTGAACTACTCTACCACAGGGAAAGATTGCCAGTGAGCGTTGGAAAATGGCCCAAATAGATACTGAAGGGAAAAAAAAAAAGATAATAAATGGATTCATTGTGAAATTAGACATGCACTTGAAACCAGCAGCCGAGGAGAGCAAGTGAACCTACATTCCTGAGGTATTTCAACATCTTTAACTTCCAGAGACTGAGGAACTGCTCGGAGTGTGAAAAAATACAGAAGTTGATTAAGAACCACCACAGAATATAGCTGTAGAAACTCTAGTACAACTTCCATATGATTAAACTGCCGATGCACTGTGCACAGCGCTCACCGCCCTGTTTAGAAGAATTCTTGTGCTTTCCCTGGTTTTGTTGTTTTCACCTGTGATTGTCCCATGCCTTGATTTCAAATTCTCAGCAATGGTGCTGTGCTCAAATAGTGCCAAGCACACTGCTGAAGCATTCTGTGTAGCCCTCACTGTGCCTCCGCAGGAGACAGCAAAAGATGGTAGTGTCTGAAGTAGTGCAGGGATTGCAAAAAACTACGCAACTGGTTCTGTCAGAAGATTGGATAATGCGAGACAAGTCACTAGAGGAGACTCCGACAAGAACAGAGCAGGTGGAGGACGATAACCTGCTGTGCAGTCACCAAAATTTTTCATTTTTTTTTAAATACTATTTTAGATATGGTTTTTATGTTTTCTCTTTCCTGTAATGTGGATACACTACTATTCTACTCACACATGTGCAAGAGAGAAAGAGGATTATGACTATCGTTCATTTGGTGCCAGTCCCGCAAATCTTCCTAGTACTAGTGAACCTACTGGGCTCAATAAGAGTATTTGCTTGATTAAAAATTTATACAACTTATTGGAGAAATGCTTATGATGTAGTGATATGATATAGCAATACAAGCTTTTTGCCCTCATGAAACAGGGAGCTCTTACTGTGAGTCTATTTTATACACCCGATAGTACTTGTGTGGAGGTGATACTGCAGGGGCCGGTGTGTGTTGTAATTGCAGCTCCCTGAGAAATGCTGCCACCAACTCTCATTAGTGCATGAGGCCCGTGCAACACTCTGGCATGGCCACTCCTGCCACAGCTTCATAAAAGAAAAGATTTGCAGGACGACTTGTGGCTCTTTGGCACTGTAAGTGATCGCTTAGAGGGTTATTACCATCATTCGCTTTCTTCTGGAAGATGGCTTTCCTCCTCTTCCTAAGCCTGTCTAAAAGAATTAGTTCAAGGGTAGGGGTTGGGTATAAGAAGCTAGAATTTTGCCTAACTGGAAATGCTCTTCTCTCTCACTGAAACTTAATGATACTGCAGATGCTGGGGGGAGGAATCACCCTAGGAATAAAACTGAAGTTTTAGATCACCTTCTATAAGAGCAAGAAGTACACTAATAATAAACTTGGTATGTTCTTCCCTTTCTTATTCCGATGTTCTTCGTAAACGATGAATTTGACAGAAAACTCAGGTATGTTCCAGTTCCTATTCTGTGTACAATTAGTTCACTGAATATGAGAAATCACAAAATTTTAAATTGAATTCTTTTGCCCAACATAAAATAGTACTTTATAATTTTAATATTTTTTTAATTAGGTTGATCTGGTAGTGGTATCTATAGTTTTCCGTGCATTAACTTAGTTCTTGGTAGAAAAAAACCCCATCATTCTAAGGTTAGCGTGCAATATTTAATTTCAACTAATGTCTGTGACAGGAAGCATTTTAGTTGAGCTGTCTGCAAATATTCCATGATTATAAGACAGCTATTTACACCGTTGAAACAAATTCAGCTGCAAATGTGAATTTCTGTCCTTCACTTTCTGAAGTATTCACTGATTCTTGAATTTTAGGTCTGCTCATAGATGCCATGATTATGCAAACAAACAAAAATACTATTTGGTGTCATATGAAACCCTTCTTTGTTGGACAACCATTTGGAATCAAAATAAGCTGAAAAGAAGCATCTGTTTTGGAAATAAATAGAAAATGTGGAAGACTATGGAACTGTAGAGCATTCATCTACAGGAAATATCTGTAACTGCAATATGTTGCGTATTATGACTCCAGACTCTGTTGTGGGTTTTTTTATTTCCTACATCTTATAATCTATGAATTGAGATATCTTAGATAATTAACATACCCTTTAATTATTCTTAAGAGTAAGGGAATTTAATAGGCCTGTGGGAACACTCTAAATAAAAATAAGAAATGCTAAGAAAAGGCTAGTTAACAAGCAGACTTTTTTATTAGGAAAAAGCACTTCTCCCTGGTATCAGACATTTGTTACATTTTTGCATAGTTGTTTTTTTTTTTTTTTACAAGACAGACTCTTACAGTGTGGTAACACACGGTCTGATCCAGGAAATCAATGTGGGTATGATTCATCTCTCTGAAGTCTGCAATCTTTCCCTCATAAAACTAAAGAATATTCAACACTATGAAAACTTGCACATCTAGGAATATTGACATACAATATTGGCAAAATACTCCTAATAGGAATATACTGTATCAGTATAATAAAACGGTCTCCCATGAGCAAAAAAACCCCCTGCATTTGTACAAACATGGGTTTTAGAAGTATCATCTTATTTATACTAGTAGATTTTTTTGATCTGCTCAGTCAAAAATAGCACCTCTCAACCCTATGGATTTGTAAGCAGATACGTGGGGTATACATTGCAGAATTAGTGGTCGTTATCTGTATGAGCAATTCCTCAATAATTTCAGGTCAATTTAATACTTGTAAACGACTAGCGGGGAAAATCCCTTAATGGAACATTTGGGCAGAGTCACAGAGAAAAGGTGGCCTTTGCTCGTGTAGGGCAGCAGGTGACAAAATCCCTGCTGAACAGTGGTTGCGTACAGACCGCATCTACCTGTACTCTGCTAGTGGATTGCTGGGTCTAGCAGGGTGGACTGGTCTTGTGCATGCTATTGCCGTGGCATTCATTTGCACAGCTTGCTGGCTGTCCTGCCGTGCAGAGCTGGCTTTGGGTGTACTTCATATCTGGTGCTGTAACTGATTGTTCTGAAATGTCTCTTTGCCCTCTGATTAATACTTCTCTAGCTTCAATTAAAATGTAGCATGAAGGGCTTTGGCCTTATTATTTTCCTCTTTACGTGCATGTCTGTAAAGAGGATAATTTTCTTTTTTTTAAATCAAAATCAACTCAAGTTATCCTCTCGTACTAAAATGAACCACATCAAACTGAAGAGCTCGGGGCTAGATTTTCAGAGAATTCAGACATAGGAAACCTCTGAGAATTTTGGCTGTTTCTGGAAATCCAGATGAATACCCTGGAAGTCATAAGGACAACCTATCTAACATTTTTTTGTTCAACAGATGAGGAACTAATGAGGCTGTGTGGTGTAAGCAGTGCTGCAGCACAGGCCTTCTCTAGTTGGTTGCATACTGCCTGGGTCAACATGTATATAGGGTAGACAGTTAAAACAGTAATTCTAAATAGTAATAATCCTTGTGACCCTTTTTACCGCATTCATGATTAAGCTTTTGGTGGGCTCTTTTTTAAGAAGTCCTGTCTTCATCCCCTCCCTGAAGTGCTGGGGTCTGAACCCCAAGCCCTGAAGTGAACTTGACACCTGGATGAATTTCACAACCAGGCCAAAGGGGCTGAGGCTGCCCAGGTGCCTCCTGTTGGAATCAAGGGCAAGACTGGCTTGGCCTCTGTCTTTGCCACCAAGAAGATCTTTTAGCTCCACTGCTGGCTGCAACCCAGTAGGCGTGGAGTGGTGGGGACACATGCCATACCAGACCTCGATGTGAGGGATGGGTCCACTCTGTTGTGAGAGGGCCCTCCAGGAGGGAAGGCCAGGCCAAGCACACCCTGAAATGGTGAGAAACAGCTGCCAATTAGGTGGTGATTAGAGGGTGGAGATAAAAGGCCAACAGAGCCACTGATTGGGAGCTGCTGCTGGGAGTTGCTCCTGCTGCTGTGAGCTGCTTCAGGTAGGGGTTTGTGAGCAGTTTTGTGGAGTCAAGGATAATGGATTGGGTAATGTATCTTTCTGGTATTTGTTGGATTGGTTTGTGCCTGGCTGTGTTGGGATATGGGGCATGGTTGATATCTCCTTATGTTATTGTATTTTTGGCCCAATGTGCCTTTTCTTCTGTTGTGTCACCTGCAGTGAGTGGGTTTATTGCTTCTTTTGTTCCCCCCGTGGTTGGCCAGGCTAGATCGGTTATGGGGTTCGTTGAAATAGATAATAAAACCTGCATGAGTTTCACTGTATATTTTGTGCTGATGGCTGCCTCCTTTTTGTTGGGCCATGTAGTTAGCAAAACACTCCCTCACAGTTCTTAAAAACAGTAGCTGGCTATAAAGAGAAAGACTCCTCTATTGTTTCATCTACCATTGCATCATGGTTAGTGGGGGCATTAAACTCACCTTCTAAGATACCAAGAAGCTCGTGGGATAGCAGCATCATTTCCTATCGTTTTGCTGTAGGTAGCAGATGAAAGAAGTGAACTTGGTTGTCAACTGCTGCTGCTAACAAGGGATTTCATCCCCTACTAGCCCTGCTCAGGGACACGTGTGTGATGCGCTCTGCGATGCCATGATAATACAACCAGCTCTATGGCTGTCTTGTCTGGACCATGGATGCATTTAACCCCGACTAAGGTACATATACATTTGTGGGAAAACTCTTTCCATCTAACTTCACAGGTGATGGGAAAGGCAGAGTAGACTATGTACAAATGGAAGATGCCTTAAAGTTGCCACGGTGCCCATGCCCATGGTGCTAACTAGCTAACTGGAAGCATTGGAAATCCCTCACTATAGTTTACAAAATGTTTCATTTCTGAAACATCGCTGAAGTTAGAAGAAGAATGAACTCCAGTGGAAAATGAGACAACCTGGGTGGAATGGTGAATTGGGACAGGGTCTACACGAGAATATATTAAGTGAGAGCAAGTAAGGATATGCAGCAAGAATGGACCTGGCAGAAATGGAAAACCTGGGGTAGCAGAGGCCTCTAAAAGGTGCAGGAAAATAGAGGGTACTCCCAGAGTGCTGCCAGACTTCTCTTGCTCTAAGATTATGAATGGGTGAGGGTGTGTCTGACAAATATTTTTCAGATATCTTTTGAAGCAACAGAGCTGGCATAGGTGCTCGGACAGATCTGACTGGGCTGTGCTGCTCCCGTGGCAGAGAATGCTTCCCCAGGGAGGAGAAGATATACCCACAAACTCAGAGTGACCTCAGTTTGGAGGAAGGGCGTGAAAATGCCTACAGCCAACCATGTCTCTCCTCCGAAGGGTGTCTTCTCCCACCTTGCTCACTTGTTTCTTTATATTTGAGCAGCACTTCAGTTTTTAAAAATGAACCCCTCACTGCTTGCATGGTAGAGTGTACTTTCTTCCAGAAACACATGTAGCACACACTAGCCACGTACGCACAGTGCAGTAAAGGGGCTTCTGTGCTGAGCAGAGTGCATTAAATACGGTGACTGATTCAGAACTACCTCTTCCCCCTCCCTGAAACTGTTGCAGTTAACAGTTAACTCCTCCTTAACGTCATCAGCCTCTTGTTACCTTTCATCACTCCTAAAGCAAGGCAGCCCTGGAATATCACAGAAATAGTCCAGAGCAGGATAAATTTACCTGCTCCCACGCCAAGGCGGAACAGGATCACTTCATTCACGCTCTTCCGTGTTCTTATCGCTCCCCATCACTTAAGCTTGTCTGCGCTTGCAGCAGTGCCTGCCGCGCTGTCTGTGGCTGACCGCCGCAACAGGCAAGCAAGGGATAAGCTGTAATATCAGCTCATCTTCAGTGACTCGGAGTTGTAACAGCGGTAGAAACCAAACAAAATTCCCGTCTCCCCTTCTCCAGAGTGATATCTGGGAACACTGGATTTGCCAGACTGTTTTAATCCAGCATACCTGGTATCCAGCAACAGACGCGGGGGGAACCAGTTTCAGAGGGATGGCGACAAAACAGAGTGAGCCAACTTTTGCCAAGTGATTCCTGATTTGCTGGGGTTAGGGATATTGCAGGAAGAGGAGAATTTCATCCTGATCTCTGAGTTTGTCTGTTGTCATGCCAGAGAGGTAATTTGATGACACCTGTTTAAAAATATGTAATAGTCGGTGTGTAATGCAATGTATACGGTATATGTGACCTACAGCTAGATGGCATTTCTCAAGTAATAATTTTTGTTGATACTTTTGAGAGTTTTTTCTCTTCATAATTCTGTCCAAAAAGCCATGTTAAAGCCTTACTAAAGTCCTATATAGATATTTTTCACAGAAGATTCTCCAGGTTTCATAGGGGAAAATGGATCTATGCAAAGAAGTGGCAAATGCGAAGGGCTGATTATTTTTCTTCTGAAAAACAAAATCTATCTCAGGTTTTTAGTGCAATTTCAAAGTAAATATGGAAATATTATCCATATAATGTCTTGTAGTCTATCTCCCATGGTTTTTAATTGTGTTATGTAGCTACACCGTGATTTTGTGCAGTCCCTTTTCAGATCTAAATAAGTATTATACGAAGAGATACAAAGTCTGGCCTTGACAGTCCTACTATGGTGCGTGCTTTCATGTCATCATGTAGCAACATATGCTGCTCATGAAAATATTTACTCATGCTTTTAAAATGTCCTCCTAAGTATGACTGTCTGAATTTCAGAGGCTGACTACTCCCATCGTACTATATTTCCTCCTCAATTTAAATTTTACCTCGGTGCAGTTCAGGAGGCCCTCTGTTCTACATAAATAACAGATGAATTGACAAGACAACCTTGACCACGTTGTGGCCGCGTCTTCTGATGGTACAGGAAAATAAGAACTGCCCTCTTTTAAAGTAGATGCGTGCTGAAGACCATGAGGCAGGAACTGTTAAATTTTAATCCTAGATGGGATTAAATTCTGGACTCTCCATCACCTTGATCAAACTGCTGATGAGGGAGATTTTTGGGGGTGTAAAAGAGAGTTAGACATCCTTCTGTGATTGAAAAGCAGTGGAGTTCACAATTTTATAGTCCTTTGTGCTCCGAGTCCCTCTGCTTAGGTGTCTCTCACTCTTCAGTGAAGGCTCGTGCCCTCCCTGTCCCACAGCGTGACTGGGAGCACTCGGGAGTTCATGGCTGGAGGCCAGAGCACTGCTAAAGCTCTCTCTGTGAGGATGGCTTTGAACAGTGGTACGTAGCCCCTGAACACTCTCCTTCCAAGAGCGGTTTTGCGCATAATCATTCAACATGGAACAAAGAATTAATTCTTCTCATTGCTCCCTGTGAACTGAGAGAGTGTCCATCTGATTTTTTTTGGAGAAGAGAAGAAGGTGGGTCGTGCGACAGGAGTCAGCAGCGCATGCTTCCAACACTCAGGCACATTTGCTACTTTTAGGAAAGCTGGGGAGCAGCAATTAGCCGGCACGAGCGGCGCTCTTAAGGGGCGCGGGCTCCACTCCTGTAATACATCCCTTTCTTAATGCGACTTGATGTAGATAGAGCGGGGGCCTATCAGGTGTGAAAAGCCCTGCTGCTCCTGGCTTGGAGTGGCCTCCAGACAGCGATTTGGCGACGTCAATCTAGTCATGCTTGATTTGGACACTTAACGCAGTAAAGCAGGATCCCTCTCCCCCCGATCAACTTCTCAATTAGCAAGCTGCCTCCTGTAACGGCCTTGTTTCACAATCCCTCCGGGCCGCTTCAGGGGTCATTAGGGTGAGAAAACTCTAGTGCGAGCTCCAGCTCCAGCAAAGGCGAAGGGAGCTGAGAGATTTCCTAAATACATATAACCCTTTTTTCAAGTTGTTTGCTTTCATGGGATTGATTCGTGGCACATTAAGAAGCTTAAGGCTTCGGTATCTGCTTTAAACTGCCCACCTTATCGCCTTTACAGCTGACAGTTTCCTGACAGCCGGAGTGTAAGCAGAGATAACTAGTAGGTTAGTACACATAGATATATTACATGCGAATATTATATACGCCGCTTGGTATTTTCTGCTTAGAAAGGGGACAGGAGGAGCTTTACGTTTGTAGTCTCTGTGGTTTTAGTTAAAAAGCAGCCACCGCGAGCAGTCGCTAATTTTAACGGCAGATCTGGAGAGGTATACGGGAGGTGCCGATACCCAGCTGCAGCCAGCGTAAAACAATAAATAGGCAGATTTATGGCCTCGTCTCCCAAATTTCTTTCCTCTCTTTATTAGAGAGCAAACTATTGTTACATTAAATATTCAAACTACACAAAATCTCCAGGGCTTTCCTTTCCCACAATGCGTTACCAGTATTCATGCATATGAAGAACAGTAACCCATATACAAACGGCACCTTTTTTAATGAGCAATATATGTCAACATGACACCTTCTTATGAAATGCAGCTTTTTAGGTTCTGCCTTTGTGGATGTAATAATTGAGATGTTTCTAATATATGCAGTTACATTACCTGCTCATTGTTTGCGATTTTGTTCCTCTTCTAACTTTATACTGTTTATAATGCTTCTAGCATTTACCTCAATTCATGCTCGGTTTTATTTAATTAGAAATATAATTTTCTGCTACATTAATTATAAATTTGAGTGAGATGTTGGCACAGAATTTCCTGAAGCGTTCTTTTCAGAAGAGGAACAAAAATCACAGGGAGTGGGGAAGAAACTATGAGACCAGATGCAGGTATAAAAATATCGATACCTTAAAACTTAAACTATTTAATCCATAAATGAGAGGAAAAAAAAATATAATTATTTGATTCGTGCATCTTCTTATTTTAGTGCAATATTTATCGAAACAGCTGGGCTAATGCCAGAAAAATGTCATGGCCATTTGTCTCAGAATCTGACATATTTTCAAAGCATACTTTTAGAACCAGCTCTAAATATGCTGAAATCTGAGTTTTGAAAGCTATATTATTTTTAGATCATGATTTGACTGTTTATATTTTTGCTTGAAGTATTTTTTTTGCAAAAGCTGGATCGTTTCTGTAAATGTGTCGATGATATATAGATATCAGCAATGCATATGCATGCAGAATGTGATGTATATAGTGTATGTGCTTCTTCAAAGTACCCTGATGCTTTGATTTGTAACTGTTTAAGGTTTTACTTAAAATTCTGAACACTGCGCAGAGCATAGCCATTTCAATGGAATACTTCAAATAGTAAGTCCTAAAGGTGACACAACAAAGAAAATACCTTAGATACTGCGGCTTTTATTTATAAAGGAAATGCTCACATAGTCCAAAGAAGGAAAACTTTACCTGTTTCCATTTCTATAGGAAGAGCGGTTCTATTAAACCATCGCTTTGTTGCATGAATTTGCAAGCACATCATGATTTGTATGAGCAGAATGAAATATTTGGGTGCCATCTAATGGATTGACCCACGTCCTTTTTCCTAATTTCTAAGCATTTCACTTATTGCAAGCACGAAAAAAAAAATCTTCTTACTTATTGTGCAGGACTCATCTTACAGCAGCCTTTAGAAAGGAGAAGTTCCAAGTACAGGACAAGAAATCCTTGTGTTGTATAAATGGGGAAAACATGACTTTTTTTTATTATTCTCTCCTGTGGAACTATTTTGCTATTTTTTTTACACACGTTCTTACACACATACACATGCACGCACATCTAGTTTAGTTCTGCAAGCAATCTTCCAGAAAGCAGGTGTCTGGTAGTCTGAGTACCATATATCTCAATGTCATTCTTTGGCAAATGTTTACATCAGTGAGTAGCTCCTATAAATACTCATATTTTTCATTGTATCTATCATTCAGGACTCCTAAGGGACTTTTGCACATCAAGATTCCTATTGTCCTTTTAATGCAAAGCGAAGGTGGGAAACTTGAGATACAAAGAGGGGTGATTTGCACCAGGCCACGTAGCAAGGTAGCACAAGGACCAAAGATGGAGACTTCTTTTCCCTGCTCTAAACGTGGACTCACATTCCCTACCAACTTCTGTAATGTAAAAAAAAAAAAAAAATGACTATGCCTCAACATTCCTCGTAGACTGTTTGATAACTGCTGGGCACAGCTTACCTCCTCAGCTCGACAGAAGCAGGCTGGCTTGAGGGAAGTGCTCTGCAGGGGTGCAGCTATACACCTGCTTGGGAAATGTTGCCAGTTTGGGGCTCGTGATGCCACGTATCATCTTCTGCCTATTGTATGTACGCTCTTTTACAGCTCGCAACATAGCTCTCATCCTCTGCCAAAATCTCCAGGGTGATTCCCACGAGGTTTCTGAGCTGGGGATCACCACCTCAGAAAAAGCAATTCTTCCCACATGTTTGTTGTATTCCTGGATACATATCTCCTAGCAAAACAAGATGTGGAAACCCGATGAGAACCTTGTGGCTGTACTTCCTACCTAAGCACGTTTTTGCCTACAGCATCACGGCATGAAAGAGCCCGCTAATGATTCTTAAATGTTCATTACTGTAGATCTTCTCCCAGAATATACTTCTCACCTTGAATGACCCATGTGTTGAATTTTAACTAAGGGAACCCATGATAGTAAGTCTGTCATGATGGTGGCTTTTTTTTTTTTTCCTCACCAACTCTAAAAAGCGTTTTATTATAGGACTGCTTAAGGCATTCTTCAATTAGCATGTGCTGTATTGTGGCTGGAACAGCTGTTTACCATTTAATAAAGCGTGGCATAATTTATTTTCAGAGTCTAGCAAGCGTCTTTGCTATTACACCAGGGGAGAAACACAGTAACTGCATTGTTCACAGCACTGATGAAAGAACTATAGACTTTATGATATGACCTCATAGAACTATTAACTTACCCCCCACTTTTATTTCAATATGTATTTACCTGACAGTCTGGGCATTGATTTCTTACCCAGAGGTTCTACATTCTCAGTCACCTCTGGGGCAAAATGAAAAATGTCTGTGTTTTATGTCCCTCACATTAGGCAGCTAATTATATATGTGTACCTTAATTTCCTTCCCTTCCCCCATCTCCAGGGGCAAACTCAGTATGTGCCACTTAGACCTTGCTCCTTAGTCAGTGGAGAAACAATAGAGTTGTGGGGAAATGGTAGGAGCTTGACTACTGCTCATCAAGAGTCTTTCTGTTCGTTTAGATCATTTTCTTCATAGATCACTCCTTCCCTGTTTAGCTCTTGGGGCAGGGGAGGGGGGATTGAATCTGAAATGCATCTGAAACTCACCTCGATGGAATTCTGCTTCTTCTACAACACTGTGGAACTGTATACAGTTGTAGGACAAGTGACAAACTCCCCATACCTACACTGGAAGTGACACCAGTTCCTTCCTAGTGGGCTCTACAAGTCCCTTGTGCAGCATCCTTGTGGCAGGCAAGCATGACTCTTCTGTAGGCACCACAGTGAAAGTCATCCCCGATAGGGTCTCACCTCCATCCTATTCCCAGCAATCTTGATGAGTTACTTCTGAATTGTCTTTGAGATCATTCTTTCAGGTAAGAAAAAGAGAGAGCAGGGAGCAAACAGTGCCCAGCAATGTTCTGTCACAACCAAAAGGTACAGGTACAGCCCTGAGTGATATTCATATCATGCAGTACATGGCACAAAGCCCTATAAGTAGCTTCCAGATCTGGAAACAGGGTAGACATATCTAAGTGGCAATGCAAGGGTCTAATTAGTTGGGACATGAAACTAATTAGCCCTGGTGGAGTGCTACACAGACATAGTCACAGCACTTGGCCAACCCTGAACTGTACCACTACACTTTGCCAGTTAGACCTACCACCAGCTTGGGATATTACATTCTTATTTGAGTTGGGGCATTAAATTTGTTTTTAAGTTGCTTGAGTTTGACAATGAAAATATGTCAGCTGAGTATCTGCAAATTTTTAGATTCAGCCTCTGCATGTAGATAGATTTATATGCATGATTTAAAGTAAAGCATGTGTAGAAAGATGAAGCTTATATGGTTGCTTTGCAGAAATGGATGTAATATTGATGTTGACTTTACTGGTAGAAGTTTAAGGATGTCACAATGCATGAGTGGTGGTGCAAAGCAGAGCCCTGAGTGCATTGGGAGGTCATTTTTAACTTGAATTTATTTCCGCAGTATCAGGCATAGATCATTGTGCACTGTGCACAATCATCCATGCTTTTCATCTGAGTCAATCAGAGGAGTTAAAGAAAATTTAAAATGAAGCAAAATTGTAACTTGATTAAGAGCAGATAGTAAATTAGGCCAGAATACTCCTTAAGATTGCATTTTAGCTTTAAACTGAAAGTTTGATGATCTGACTGCATGACTGAAGGGACAGGGTAGCAGGCTGTGACATAAACGATGTAGCTATATTTGCTCCCACCATCAACAAGGGTTTTTTAAACTTGTGTGATTTAGGCTTCAGAGTTAACACTCCATTGACCAAACAACAAAATTCGCAGCTCCTAGAGCTTTTTCAAACTATAGATTTAGAAAAGCGGTATTACATCCATAATGTCTGATCATGCTACACATTTTTTGAGCCAAAATTACGGCTGATAATACTTACTTGAAATGAAAGCTTAGATTGTTTCACAGATCGCAAATAGCCTAATTAGGGAAAGATATAGAAGTAAATCTGTATTTTGTTTTGAATGTCTGGTTTGGAGGTGTTTGAAAATGGAATTCATCCATGTCGGCTTTACATAAAGAATTCTTTCATGCAGTTCTGCACAGAAAAAAAGGCTCAGTTTCATGAACTTCAGAAGGCACGGGACAGAGTTTGGCAAATAGTTTGCTCCACACAGATGGAACAAACGGGAAGTCTGCTCTAAGGGAAACAGCTCAGCCACATTAAATTACAGTCCACAGCGATGAGGGCAGCCCGTAAACCCTAGATGCAAAAAGACCAAAAAACCAGCCCTGCATTTACTATTGGACTTCAGCTTACATATAGTTCTTTTCTTTTGCGAGAGTTGTATATGGTAGAAAGATGTGAGAAATAGCAGCTTCACCTGAGAGAGGTCTGCTCCTCCTGTTTCCAGCATGAGGATCATGCTGCAAGATGCACAAGTGCTAAACATCACACGCAGCCCAACCAAAGCCAGATGGGAGTACTCGCATACCCAGGTTAGCTAAACATGGAAGCAAAACACAGACAAGTAGCGTGTGACTGCGCTGCCAGGCTACAGCCGGGCTCCGCTGTCGCAATTCCATCTGCCCGCAGTCCAGCTACCGACTTAAATTTTTAGCAGCGGAGGCCCTAGAGATGTACCACAGCTCATCCTCAGCAAAGTGGAGCTGCGTTTCTAAGTGGCACGTGCTGGGTATCGTTACAAAAGAGAGTTAGGAGTAGCAGCGTACACCCAACGTCAAGTTAATGCTTCAGTGTCTGAATTGGCTTTTAAAATAAGATGAAGGGTACTGAGAT
>VWZK01016061.1:45157-56720 GCA_013396935.1 Baryphthengus martii
TTTTCTACAGAGCACCTTTGAATTCATTAGTCTAGAACTGCTTTTAATTTGGTGTTTCCCTTGAGAGCCATTATATTTTACTGCTGTCAGCCTGATATTGAGGAAAAAAAGAAAACTGGCAGATGTGGCGTTTTCATCTAGTGTGTTCCATAGTTAAAAACAGCATTAACTGCTAGGCACAAGCAGAGCATTACTTTTAATAATCCATCACAACTATTAAGTAGTTTAAATAAACTTCGTTTCAAAGATTGCTGCCATGTAGAGCTAACATTTTTTTCTTGTTCATTATAATCCTTCTATGTCACAAAAGGATGCATATGCATGTTTGGGTTTTTTGTAATACACCCACTTGAAAAGTATTGGAAAATCTTTAACAAAGAGAATTAAAAAAAAATTTATATAGATGTCTGGCAAAACCAGCATTTCATATTGTTCTTCTAGTATTTTATACTTCTACTCCTGATGTGACTATATATAGTTTACAGCCTCATTTACTTTAATGTGCTACCTGAATAACATAATCATAGCAATAACTATGGTATAGGGTTGTAAGGTGCATGAACCGCTAATGCTTTCTGACGATTTAAATGACTTGTTCATAAAATGTTCTTTTAATAATAGTGGTAAAGCTTTTAGCACTAGATGTCAAAAATGCGAAGAATATTGGCTTTTTCAAGTGTTATTTCTTTGCTAGCTAAAGTGTGTTTTAATAATAAATAGCAGCAAAAGCCAAGGTTATGTGGCTCTCGTCTGTACAGCAGGATCCAAGCAGAAGACTCCTCCCGTGTATGCAAACAGCTTGACCTCTGTCTGCACAGTTATGTAACGTCCCTAATGTGTTTACTATTTCTTTGTTTAGTTTAACAAGATGTTTCTTTTATCAAGAAAGGTCAGTATAACCTGCAGAAAAAAATAACATCACAATAGGTGCAATATTAGTCTGTCACTGCTTCATAAAGCTCTCTCTGGCAAAAAGGACTATGCCTTTGTATTGTAAATTGGGCAGACTTGTACCACCAAAGACCAGCCTTTCCAAAGGGAGGTGTGCTGGGAAGTCAACCAAAGGCCAGGCAAGTGCTGAGGGTGGGAACCAAAAAAAAAAACCAACGTATTTTCTTTTCAGTTAAACACCTTCAGGAATATGTCTTTCTGTATCTCTAGGTTATTTGGCGTTACAGGAAACTGCGCTGCCTGCAGTAAGCTCATACCTGCTTTTGAGATGGTGATGAGAGCAAAGGACAATGTTTACCACCTGGACTGTTTTGCATGTCAACTTTGTAATCAGAGGTAAGAGAATTCCTTGGGTCTGCTCCATAAGCTAAGCGCTAATTCAGCACTGGTGTGGGCACACATTCAACTGAAGAGGAAACATCCACTAGTAGTGGAAACCCAAGACTGAGATTAAGAGTTAGATACTTTTCCTGGGACTGATACAGAACATCTTGCATGACCTTGGCCAGAAAACTTTTTGTGCCTCAAATCCCACATCAATAAAAAAGAATAATGTTACTTCCTCTCCTTCAAAAGGCTGTCTGTCAAGTTTAATTAATTAATATTTATAAAGGACTTTGGGATCCTTTTTTGCAGAAGAGCACAGCAGAGCCATTTGTCATTATTACATTAATTTCACTTGAATTCCTAATTTTTTTGACATGTATTCCTTTCAAAGTACATGTTGTTTCTTCATGTTGCCAGAACTGTAATCATTTAAATTTAAAATATGTTATTCCCACCATTTTCTCTATAGCAACATTGGACTTCTTATGCTATATTTTCATTTTCGTATCCTAACTGTAGGTTATAAGAGTCTCAAGGATCCAAACCTGACACTTTGTTCTGAAGCATCACCCACATAGTACAGTTGCAGAATGAGTGTCAAAAAACGATAACATTTTAACAGTTGAATTTTTCAGAGGTGAATACACCCAAACATATATCAGTTACATCCAGAGTGGGGGCCAAACCCTGTCAGGTTTCACCAAGAGCTCCATTTCTGACTCCACAAGAGCTGCTAGCAGCTTTGCCAGAGCCTTCCATGAGGTCTAGGAAGTGAAAGAACCAAGCACATCTGCTCCATAGTGTACCTATTATTTTGGCTTAATTTTTAGTTGTTACATGATCCTATTTAGAGTTTTACAGCATTCATATTTTTTCCATTTTCAGTTGGGAAGAAACACAAAGATGTACGTTTCTAGGGAAGTAACAAAAAATTAGGAAGATAATACTATAGCACAACAAAGTTAGACACAGCTCTGAATATGCTTTGCTAACTCACCTTGTCCTACAGTGCATTATTTTGTAACACTGCAGTAATTTAAAAATCAAACATCCCTAAAGAACCATAAAATGTACAGCTGCTAATAAGTGTAGCACACTACAATTATGCTCTTTAAAAAAAAGCCAAATTGACCTTTTTCATCATGTTGCATGGGAAATTAAAATACCAGGCAAGTAATAACCAGTGCTTAAACTATATAATAATGCAAAGTAATTATAGGTTCTAATGCTATTTAAAGTCCTATATCAATTTTGTCTTGCCACAGAACTAAGAGGCTGTATTCTGAGTAAGGCAGACAGAGCTTCCTGCGCTACTCACTTAAGTAAGACACATGCACACTCCTAGGTTTCGTTTCTTAAACCCTTCACATCCCCGTTTTTTTTCAAACGGCGGTCCTAGTATCATTATTAAAGCGCCTAATATATTTCTGTTGTTCGCTTCATTTATTACGTGCCATAATGGGGCTGCATATCTTTAGTGTTGGTTATGCACAATTAGCACTTAGTTATTGTCTTGTCACTTCAGCCCATAAAAGACAAACTTCTTTAATGCAAGAAGTCAGCTAATCTTCATCAGTCAAGCAAAGCAGACAATGTTTGTTACCCTGAGTGCAAAAGATTTTCATCATAGTTAGCACTCTTGGATCTAGGGAAGTGAACTTTCTTCTCCTTACCGTGCAAAAGCAAAGCTGTTATGATTATTTTTAATACTCCTCTTTTACCACTACAAGTGTGAACTAATATACTATTTCACTTTGCAGCTAATATACGTCCTACCGTGCCCTAGGGCCACTGATCCCCTTGGAAGAGTGCTGTTAGGTGCTTCTGAAACAGCTTTCCTGGAATATTTAATAAATCTTAGCCTTGTCATTCCTGAGCCTTCAATCTAGCCTTTTATTTGATTTTCACTTTGCATGTAGTTTGGGCAAAGGGTTGCTGAAACAATCTTACAGGAGTCTTAGGCTGGGAACAAAAGAATTGATTTACCTGAGATGTAGTCAGTTCATCTAGTCAAAACAGGGAGCGGTTCCAGAAGTTTCAGAAATTTAAGGAATTCTCGGAAGTGGCCCTAATCTTGATTATATTGCAAAAGCTCTCATGGAGCCTAATAAAACAGACTGCCTGAGGGTATCTTTCTTCCTCACAATTTGGCGCTAGTGGCACTCTGAAGAAGTAATTTTGTTGTTTTTTATAATAAATCCTATTTCATGGATGCTCCAACATAGCTCTTCTGTGGTTCCTATGGCAAAGCATCCCACTGACTACATTCTTTCGTTAGTAAATAGCTTTAAATCTTCTGCTTTTCATTACTTGTATAACAATATAACCCCAAAATGCTAGACACCTGACCCATCACCAGTTTGTGAGGTTTTTTTTTATATCTGCTATGAAGCCTCTTTTTCTTTTCTTTTAAATGGAATAATCTTGTCAATCACCATGCCATTAATAATTTCTGCTGCCCTTCTCAGGATCGTTTTTTCTTCTTCTAGTTAAGCTAATCAAAACCAAACAGCCGATTCTGAGTGAGGACGAGTTTATAGAACAGCAGTTTAATTTTCTTCCTTTAATCCATGCCTCCTCTTTGTGTGCAAAATAATGTTATTGATGTTTTTTGTATCTGTTCTTTCCTTTCGCTTCACGTGAAAGCTTAACTGTTCCTAATGTGGAACTTATTTATTGAAGAGAATATTTTTATTTACAAACACATCAGCCGTATCCAAAGATCACCAACAGAGGCTCACCAGCTATTGCAAGACCTGTATGCTTGAACTTATTCTCCACCTTCATTTTTTCTTCCACCATTAAATTTTAAATTTTTGGATCACTCTTTATACCAGTAAAAGTACAACATGCCTGGAGTACTACTGCAGAGTACGTAATTCTCTCTGTTCGGTTCCATATTCCAGATTCACCGTTATCATCTACCACTTAGTTTTTTTCCTACCAGAATTTATGCAATCAACGTTCACGAGTAGACTAAATGGTTTCTTCAGTTTGAATTACTTCGTCTTTGCCCACACTGAATTTCTTCTGACATTCTGTGCCTGGTTGCTCCTTCCAGTCCCTTCCGCCTTCCGGGCTAGCTAATAATTACATTAAGTCACATCACACAGATCCTTGGGGCAGCCCGTCCTTCGCGCTTGCTATTGCATGACCCTCATATTCCTACGCTTTTAACAGTTGATCCTGGCCCGAGTGAGAGAGAGGCCTGCCCATTTTTGCCTAGTGCTTTTTGCGAGACTCAGTGATTTTTCTGCTCTTACGTACAACTCCACTATTTGCTTTATTATTTTTGAGTATCTGCAGCTCACCATCCAGCTCGAGTCTCAGTGTGGATGGTAGTTAGACCCCCGTGATTTCAGGCGACTTTTGTTCAGGCCGTAAACTCCATCTCTGAACTAACTCATAATGTGCCTGTCTTCTTTTATCGGCCTCCTGAAGGCTGCGTTTTCAGAGTGAGAAGAAAAATGCGTTGTCTCACATACTGTATTCTAGGAAGACAGACTGTAGACAGAACGGTAGACATAGACAGGACTGAATGAGATCTTCCGAGCCACAAAGCCTAGTCCCCTGGTGTTAAATAGGCACTGTCTTGTATTTCCTCTTTCATAAAGATATTCAGCTCTAGGATCTAATTGCTCCATCCAGTCAGTTTTTGACATATTTTCCCCATTTTTTTTCTTGATACTGATGCTTAAAGCTGTAGGGATTTTGTGAATATTAAGCTCTGCTCCTAGCCTAAAGGTTTTAGCATCCCCTTATCTTTCATGTCTCTGTCCAGCTTACTCCTAATTTGAAGTTTTTCCATCTCCTAAATACCTACAGAGCTTAGTGACAGTTATCTTAACGGTGTGAGTGCTCCCCTTTCTTCTCTGTAAACATATTAAATTTCTCCTCAGAAGCACTTCACATTGGCAGTAGCCTCAATATAGTTAATTTCTGCAGAAAATTTAAAGGAAAAATAAAAAAGGAAACCACTGGAAAACTAAACTTGTAAACAGACACTGCCTTTCACACTTTGTCAGGTTGCATGTGCGTGACTAGCAAAATTGAGTGGAAAACCTTACAAGTGGGCTCAACTGCATCTCTGCTTGACACTTTTGACTACAGTGATGATGTCAGTCTGCCTTCGGCTTTCCCACTTTCCAGAGTCTCCATGTCCTTCCTTTCACTCTCTGTCAGCTTCCTTAGCAGCTTTTTCCATACTTTTGCGATATTTTCTCTATCTGCAGTTTGAAGTCAACTCAGGGTATGGTTTAAAACCCCTACCTGCTATCACTGAGGGATGTTTCAATCAACCATTCTTCTTTTATTTTAATGGAAACCGGACTGAAAGTGGTTATACACTCATTCAAATCGCTGTCCTGATGTAGCTGTAAACACTTCCCTCCAGTTTAAACTGTAAAGTGCCCATACAATGCTGCCTTTGTTCTCTGTCAAGTGGAGGGGAGGGAATGCAGTGCCAGGGACATCCTTACTTCAAACACCAACATTAGAATTTTTAGTGTGAGTAGTCCTAAGAAGACCAAAACACTGTTTGTTTTTATTGTCTCTAAATTTAAAATAAACATTAATAACATTTTCCATGCTTGCTTTAAAAAAAAACAAACGTAAATGAAAAGCACACCAAGTTGGAGTTTGTTGTAAATTGAACTAGGATTCTGTGTGTACGTACTACATCCTACTAGTAAAAATGCACAAACCCAGGCACAGCTTCCATTTTCCAGCCTTTAACCATAAATGGACATTCTGACAGAACCCTAGAAGTTGTAAACCATAGCTGTGAACTGGTGAACTGTGATACAAAAGAGTGGCTTTTTTTCTCTTAGTGG
Source organism: Baryphthengus martii (assembly GCA_013396935.1). Lineage (NCBI taxonomy): Eukaryota > Metazoa > Chordata > Aves > Coraciiformes > Momotidae > Baryphthengus > Baryphthengus martii. The sequence goes on from VWZK01016061.1 coordinate 51,268, forward strand.
TGCATGCAGATTAACATTAATTTGAGTTATACTGGAAACTCAAAGGAGTTTTGGAAAAAAAAGGAAAGGAAGGAAAGCAGAGGACAAGTTACATCACTGAGTGCACAAAAGAAGGGTGTGGTTGTGGTAGGTCTGAATTTTCTTTATCCTAGAGGAAATCAAGTACTTCTAGATTTTGTTTCTTTCCATAACAACAAAGGTCTGACATTACCAGAGGAGGCACTTTACACACAGCCATTTTTGTTCACAGCAATATTTCTCTGAAGAAGTCTTCAGTACCTTGACACACGTCTTGTACATCAAAAAAAGATGACAGATAGCAGTGAGATCTTCTTAAATATCTGCTCTGAACAATGAAATAGCTATTTCTCAAAATGGAAGTTTTATACTTCTTGTGACTAGTCTAGGCACACCTTCCCCTCCCAAAGAAGGTGATAACAGAGGTAATTTTGTAATATAAATGGCCTTCCTTTCGCCATTGTAAAATGTGGCAGGAGTTCTAGGATGTAGGTTAATTATAATGGTCATTCTACTAATGTCACAGTCATGTCAAAAGTCATATTACCGATTTACGGTGGTAAATCCGATCTGGCATGTTAATGCAGCCAATTGTATATTTGTTCGCGTTCATCTTTCATGCCTATTAAATAAACTGGGTGAGGGTTTTAGGGAAGGCTGAAGACTCCCATCTGTCTGCTAGGAGAGTAATGATCTTGCCTCATTATATACTCCAAACCCAGTGGCATCTCAATATGCTCCTTGACTCCATTTGATATATGTGCCCAAACTGTGCCCTAATTTACATTCTATGCCAATTCAAAAAAAAAACCAACCCAAAACAACAAACAAAAAAAACCTAACAACCCCCGCCCCCCCAAACAAAAACCCCAAAGAAACAAAACTTGCCAGAGATGGAAGGCTAGGCTTGAATTTACCCTTCCGTTTTAAAGCTGAGCAAGGTTTAAATCCTAGAGTGTGCAAAACCAAACTGAAATCCTTACAAGATTTATCTCTTTGACTTCAGATGAGGCTAAACATGCTTTTGAGAGTCAGATAAGGTTGATAGTGTGGATGGACAGAATTTGTCATACTTCATTTACTTGCCTTGTCCCGTTGCACTTGGGAGCTAGCATGCCACGGTTATGTTTTTCACCTGGTGCTTACCTCTTTGTCACCTAATGAGTGCATAATTCACACGCTTCATACCCAGGGGCACATGCAAGCTGCACTGTTAGTCTTTGCCAGTGTGTTTCTTTCACTGAACCTGCACAATATGAAAACAGTTGCAGGATTTGGCCTGTAAGTATCCCAGGTAGCAGGTTTCCCCCAAGGCACAGAGGATCACCCCCAGCATGCAGATGCAGCCCCAGATGAACCTGGAGAGTGTCTGACCACCCAGACAGACCCTCACCCCACAGGTTATCTCACAGCCAAGCGTGTCTTAGGCCACTGGCAGCGTCTCTGCAAGACAGCTGTACGCTTGGAAGGTAAATGATTTGTGGAACTGTGTATGTTTAAAGCCACTCATGCACAAAGCTGTCAAATGCCATGTAGACATAGGTAGAGCATTTCTGGCTCAACATGTTAACATAGCAAAAGCAAGAGGCATTGACACTTTTTATTGGGAAAGGCATCCTAACTCCCTCGTGTAGCTGATGTAGTTTAATTCAAACTGTGGCACTTCTCCGAGGGCTGGGAAATAATATTCTTTGGCCAGGATTTTGATCCAAACAGTGTTGCTAAGAAGACACGTGTGAAAATATTGCTGCGCAGGTGGATTGCACTTCAAGAGCATCTTTTTCATTTACGAAATATTTAAAACAAATTAGTCTGCTAAGCTCTGTATTACACTGGAACACAAAGGAATAGATGGCTGAAGAACATTCACAGTTCAGAGTTAGTGTTTTCTGCTGGGTAAGCAGAGATGTTTGTGTCTCCCCCTGGTGCCTGACCCTCAGGTGCGATAACTCTCTGATGCGGTGGTCACTGCTGGCCAGACATGTCCCATTCAGACCCCATCAGTAATCCCTGGGCTAACTGTAATGCAGTGATTGGTTTGTCAAGATATCTAGCTTCCCCTGGTTTAGTTCACATTAATCCAAAAGTTCCATTAGGAGAAACTAAGAAGGACATTTTTTTTCTTTTTTTTTTTTTCCAACGTGACTTCAGGAAAAAAAACTGGTTTACGTATCAGCCTTAGTTACAGCTCGTTTACCTAATCGGGTAAGATGCACAAAATAATTGTTGTCAATGGACAAAAATACAAAGGATGGGAACTAGAGAAACCACCAAATAACTTGTTTCTTTCAAGAATTCTGCATTTCAACACACCTACTCAGAATCCTTTTCTGTTATTAGTAGCCTAAGATGCCAGGACTGGGGTGGGAAGGATAGCAGGAACCCGTAAATTCTATAAAAGAGTCTTGACCATAAATAACTTAAAGATTTTTGGATCATTCCATAATCTCTATGTTCAATCAGAAGCAGCAGCAGGCAGTAATCCCACAGAAAAAAAAGTCCACAAATAAACAAACCAATTTTCCTTTAAGAGCAGAGCTAATTCTTTTCAATCCACTTTTTTATTACACTATTTTCCCTCTATCTATTTAGCTAGCATAAGGATAAATTTCCAAAGCTACCCAGTTGGAAAATAAATGGGTTCACTGTTTGTCTAGAATTCCAATCTTCACAAATGTAAATCAGTCCAACTGCTACTCATTTAAACCTTCAACTTCACAAAACATTAAAGGACTGCTTTCAATACACTATTTAATCTGTGACAATTCACCAAGATTTCTGCTTGAACATCAGTAGAAATTGACTATCTGATAAAGGGAGACCACTATCAGAGGTCAGGCAGGTCAACCTGTGTCATTTACGTGGTTTTACTGGGTCAACTACAGCAGGCACCGCTATTTGAAGGTTAAATTGTTACAATTAAATACATATACAGCTATTCCCATAGCTACTCTGTTGTTAAATCTACCATAAACAACACAAGCATTTATGTCTGACCCTAATTTTGCCCACGATGTCACCATTTGGAAGTTAGACAAAAAGGGACATTATAATCCGTTACACATTAAACAATACTTTACGTCGTGAGATCCGTAATTAGCTGGTAGAAACTGGTTTCATTTGTTCATATCACTGTTAAGGGGGTTCATTTAGGTTACTTTCTTTCATTTTAATTGGAGTAGTGTGAGCAGTGCCTCCCAATATATTTTATAGCTGAAGAGTTCACTATAAACAAAGACACGTAACCCTGCCGAGGCAGTCACTAGGGAAACTCGTTTTCTGTGCATTGGCCCTATTCACTTGCTCCCCAAGTATCTTCAAGCAGATTGGCTTTGTCGAGGGGAAGGGTTGAGGGGGTTGTCAGTGAAGAGCTTTCTTATATTCAAGCATATTGCTTAGCTGGGAAGTCCTACTTTGCTGGGAGTTAGAAGCCAGCCAGCCAGGGGCATTAACGTTATGTGATTTTCTTATTCATCAGAGAAAATGAAATGAAATATCTGCTAGCATTTCGTAGCAATCATATCATTCTGATGCACGTAATAGTATAACAAGCAGGTGTACTGATACCACAAGAGATAGTTAGCTGAGTAACTAAATTTATAATCAATACCTACAGGAAAAAAAAAAAAGAAAAAGGTTTCTCCGCATAGCTGCCTGTGTGGTTCTAGTTTGCACCAAAATAGACGTCAAGTTATGTGTGTGCCAGAAACGGTTCTCAGAACCACCGCTTTAAGTGAGTTCTAGTAAAATATTCAACTGGAATATAACAAGAAATTCTTACTGGTATGCCTGCACAAGACAAAGGTAACGTATCTCAGATGACGTTCCTATTGCACACGATCACTTTGCTTGCTTTCTTTTTCATTTGTCTGAAAGCAGGACGTCTACTTTTCACTCAACTCAGTAGCCTGGGATATTTATTCTGTTTTATCTGTGTGCTAGTGGCCTGAGCCAAGACTCCCACAGTCTTCGGTGGGCTTTGAATGAAGTCTTTGGCTGGGGAAGGAAAAGCGCCTGAATGCACTAGATTTTGTTGAAAGCACAGGATTGATTCTGATCCCAGACCAATTCCTCTGCTGGGCTTTCACACATGTGCACACATGTCTGCGCGCGCTGCGACAGGCTGCAGAGGTGTGAGCCGTCCAGTCAGTACAATGAAATCACGAACGCTTGTTATACAATCCTTACCTGTAAGATCATATCATTCATCCTGAAACTACAGGGTTGTTTTTTTTTCTTTATTATTGTAATTTCAGATTTTGCGTCGGAGACAAATTTTTCCTGAAGAACAACATGATTCTGTGCCAGACAGACTATGAAGAGGGTTTAATGAAAGAAGGTTATGCACCCCAGGTTCGCTGATCCGATGCCACATCATTAAGAATACAAAGCACTATGTTCTTTTATCTTTTTTGCTCAACATGTATATAAGAAATGACACAGGAACCTACTGAATAGTATAGATATAGGGAGACAGAATGGTTGCGTGAAATAAAAGGCGGACTGCATCTGTACGTAGTGAAAATTGCTCCAGTTCAGAGTTGAATGTTAATTAAAAAGGTACTGTACATACAGCTGGATTCTTTTTGCTTGCTCTTGGGGTTTTTCGGTTTGTTTGTTTTGTTTTGTTTCTTTTTGTGTCATTTGGCATGAGATGTTTATTTTGGACTATTGTATATAATGTATTGTAATATTTGAAGCACAAATGTAATACAGTTTTATTGTGTTACCATTTGTGTTCCTGTTTGCTTCTTTGTATTGTTGCATTTAGTACAATCAGTGTCTAAACTTCCTGTATATTTATGCGTTCTGTATCTACCAGCTATTTTAAATGAGCTGTATCTTTCTAGTAAAAAGCATTAAAGAGCAAATCCCAACCATTATGCTACACTTAGAGCTTAAGAATACTGTTTACATTAAAACTATTTAGAAAACTAATAACTAGCAGCACCTGCTGCTAATGATGCTGTGGTTAAGGGTCTATCAGCACTTCTGTTATAAGCCTCTATTTTTCAGGGGTTAAGCATCTGCTGTTTAATTGCATAGATTTTCCTCAAAGAGCACTTTTATTTTATACAAAGTTTTGAAAAACAAATCTGACCGGTTTGGGATATATTATAAAAGGTGCGAAAGTTAATGATTTTGGGTGCTGCTTTTGTGCCCCTCGGGCATTCAAAATGCCTGGATTTGATTTTTAATTTAGCTGGAAATTAAGCCCTAATGCAAACCAGTGCCTCTGGGTATCTTATTTTACGTATATATATATATATATAGAAAATATATATGTTATATTTCTGAAATCATTTAATTTGGGGGGGAGAGGAAAGCGAGAGGACTTCTGATCATATACATTTTGAAAATTTCGTAAAATTTTAGGAGTCTCTCTCTCTCTCTCTCTTTCCTTTTTTCTTTTTTTTTTTCTTTTTTTTTCATTT